>DWDT01004424.1:0-11257 GCA_018245595.1 Microceris scylla | reverse complement strand
AAATCTAAGTTACAAAATCCATTAGTACCCAACCCGGATTTTGAACCCATGATCTCTCGATCAGCAGTGGCACCAGTCGACCAACGAGGCAGTCAAATTTTTATTTCTTTTGACGCTGCTATATTCTGCCAAGCGGGCTAAGTGCGGGTTGGCAGACTTTGTTTTATTAAGCAGAATTATCTCTGAGGCGGCAGTGAACACGACCTAACTAATGTCACAGCGATTGTGTCATACGGGCGCTGCAAGGACGCGGTATCCGGTGTAACGCCATACGTACTAGTCTAATATACTTCCAATTTGCTCTTCCTTCGGAAGTCATTTGAATTATTCACCATCTGTTTGCTCTGATGCTGTTTGAATATCAACACATGGTTTATTTCAATTCATATATTACTGTATCGTGGTGATATTATATAGTAGATTATTATTTTTATATTATCACGCCAGATCCTTTATGGGGAAGGAAAGAATACCGAGTGCCAAATATGTATCTCTATGGTTTAAGACCATCGCGTTTCATATAATCGTACTAAATATTACTTTTCTAAAAAATACTTAGCGTGTATTCAGCTGGTTTTATAAATTTTTACTGAAAAAGCTTTTACAAATCGCAAAAGGTTGAAGTCGGTGAATATAATGTTGACATTCAATTTTCATAGTAATACCATTGGTCCGCCGCGCGGTCCCGTAGGCTCAGTGATCTTGATTTCATTTTTATTTGGTAAGGCTGTATTAATATTATATGAGGCTCTACCCCGAGGGACCCCGTTACAAATTGTATTGAGCTCAACACGAAACGGCAGTAAATAATATAGGCACATATGTGTAGCTACTCATATTTGGTGAAGAATATGTAAATGTAGATATTCACAAGGATATCGGAATGTGGTTGTATGTATAGAGCTTATCAGCTGTCTGGTTACAGTAATACAAGCTCTGCCTGCTCTATCAAATGCCTGAGAGTTGTCCCAAGTTATTTGGGTATATAATACAAGTGTAAATATTCATATAATGTTATACTTGTCACTATGGAAAAAGGGATGAACCTATTAAAATACACCTGGCACAGATCCAGACCAGGAGCTACTACGGGAAATTTCATATTCAAAAAACCCAATAATACAAACACAAGACCAATGAGGCAGTTATATACTTTAAAATATTTCCTCATCCAATGCACAAGCATTACTGATTCTACATTTCCGTATATTTCCAATATGATCAATATTACTGATTATTTCGTAAGTATGTCCTTGTGAGTGGTACCGCCTGATCTTATCTAACGGTGTCAAGACCGAGTAATGAGCGCGGGATGATTCTTGCGGCTTCCGTTCACTCTCATTCATCACGGCAGCTGCACAGCACCTACGCTGCATGGAATTACTCATTAATGTTTCGACTTTGAGTCTATTTGAAGCGTTTAAACACGGAAATGAAAACTTCACAGCACGTGGGTGAATACCGTGTTTTATAAAAGAATGCGCGTGAAATATTTTTTAAATAAAGCCACGTGCGTGGATATTTTTTCGTAAAACCGCATTGCAACGTGCACATCGTATTCATCTGAAACCAATGGATTTTAGTAACTTGCAGACGGATTAGATTTTAAAGGTTTTTTATTTTTATTTGCAAGCGCATGTCGTTCCGCTTATAGAATGTATTTAATCTATCTAATCATTCATTGAAGAAAAACTTCCAGCTGATTACAAGATTTTTTAAATGGCATACCATTTACAATTAAAATGTTAATCTAATTTGTTTCACATTAAAAGTATACTGCGTTAAACAGACTTGTAGAAAATTACTTGTATGTTTGCATGTTTAATGAGTGTTTCCAGTAAGAGGTACGATTAAGGACGCTTGAAATTTGAGCCTTTGTTGGTTAGTTTGTATTTGACAAAAATAGGCTTTTATCGCACAGGCTTCAACGGAAAATAAGTGTATCAAATAAAAATAGAAATATTACATCAATTAGAAGTAAATCGACATCTAACTAATTAGAATACAATATGAACAACTCGAAGATTTTCAGATTTCTTCACGATATGCACTTTCGTCACCGCAAGTGATATTTCATAGAAACTCACATTGTTTGTGAATAGATACGCGTCAGGACTTGTTGGTAATAGATAATATCTTATAGGTCACACACGCGTTAGGATTTGATAATAATAGTTAACACAATATACGTCAACAGTATCAGGTTATTAAGCAATATTAGTTGATATCTTATATCATAGCAAGTGGTATAGACGCGAGCTACCAACCGACGCCCACGTCTTTGCTTTCTCCGATAACGGAGAGCCAGCGGGAAGCAGAGTATATCTGGTAGTGGGCTACATCCACAACTTTGTACCAACATACTCGACATACACTTGTACGTCTACCTAAGCGTGTTATATGTATCTATAGATGTACAACATATAAACACTGCTAGGTGTATTAGTCTGTACCAGTGGAGTACAAAACGTATAGACCCGAGCGTTAGTTCGGCGGTAAGTTAGTTAGTTGAGCTGGGATCGTGGGTTTGATTCCACAGAAAAACATTTATGTGATGAGCTAATTATTTGTTGTGTCTGGGTGTTATAAATATAAGTGAATATGGATAAGTTTATATGGAGTTTATCAACAATCTAGTTACCATGCTACAGATTCTGTCAGTAAAAAAAGGAAAATACTGTACTGATTTGAGACACTTCTCTTCGGTAGCCATTCAATATCATCATATGAAATTTCATTAAAATATCCCCACCAGGCAGACAAACGATTTGTTTCACATGTTATAATGTCAGTATTACTATTTTGGTAAATAATTTGAATGCTTTTTTATTTGTACCCAAGTATTAAAACATTAAACAACTTAATCCCCAAAAGCTTTAAGTAGGTGGCGCGCGGGTCGCGGCGCGACTGACGGACGGCGCGCGTGGGCGCAAGATGGCGGCACTCAAACCGATACCAGTTTTATTGGTTTGATAAATTCGTTTTACTACCGCTTCTTGCGTGATAAAAATGTTTGATTTTTCATTTCAATACCTCATTTTCATACGCACAGTCCGCATGGCAAAGGTCGAGAGATATCCACCGTGAATGAATATATTATATGGGTTTAATTATCATGTTAGCGTAAGTCGCGTAAGACGATGTTTATTGTTACTAAACTATAAAAGATTGTAACTTTAACCAAGTAACCAAGACAGCTGATAAACTACGAGTACATATGTACATAAATATATAACTACTTAGATATAATATTTCAATCAAACACAGAACAAATATTTGCTGTTATAATACAGATATTTGTCCTGGGTGAGAATCGAACCCACGACCCCTGGCTCAACAGTCGGTTTCACTGACCACTGGACCACAGGGTCAGTAGATTTAGGGTGCGTTTCCACCAGAGATGAGCAAGGATGCGTAGCAAAGAATGCGTTTGTTAAGAACCAATAGAATCCCTTCCTTTATCTAGCCCCGCCCAGTACAGGGAAGGGGAAGCGATGCTATTGGTTCTTAACAAACACATTCCTCGCTACGCATCCTCGCACATCCCTGGTGGAAACGCACCCTTAAAACGGAGGAATTTGCAAGGAGACAGATTGAACACCAAGGAAAGCGTCACGTTGCTTATGATAATGACAATAACTTTAAATCTAACTCTGTGAGGGTGAAATAGTGGACTGCATAGGCAGTTTCTAGATACTTCTATGATTTCTACTCATAATCCCCACGCTGGACATGCGCGATGATGTCTGCATAAATATATGTATAATTATATCAAATATTAACAAACATTGAATAAGCAATAAGCATTACTGTTAATGAACACCGAGCGTATTTGATTAGCCAACTTTGACTACTGACCCGGAACGCGGCTCCATACATCGGATAAGCAGTGAGTCCACCGCATCTAATCCCATCTAGTTACTATATCTCACTCCATCTGATCAGTTCCATAGCTATTTGTAGCTACAGAGCTATTTTAGTACACCAGACACTATATTACATTAGTTCTCGTCTTCCCTATCGTTCGTTCCGTTAATGATAATAATAAAATGTAACAACTCGCCCATAATCAACGAAAGAGTAGGCAGAGTTCTATGTGTGTCACCTGTTACGTTTGCGTCCCACATGGCATAGGTGGTGAGCCTATAATAATAATTATTGATAACATAATAATATTTTATACGTAGAAATGTATTGTTACGCTTATTTCTCATTGGGGTAAACAGACGTTAAAAATGTATAGCAGTCGAATTCCAGAGTAACTTTGTGCAGTAAATAACTATTATGGTCTTGATCTTGGTATTGACTGTCTCGTTGGTCGTGTTGGTTGCAAGTGCGACTGCCGATCGGGAGGTCCCGAGTTCGATTCCCGGGTCAAACACTACAAAAATTTAAGATAGATTAGAATATTCCAGATAACATTAATGTGATAGGAACCCTAAATCTTATAAAATCACACCCAGTTTTTTATTAGTACTAAGGAAACCGGTTATTTTTAATATTTAAACCGGTTATTCTTAAAGCCTTTTACCAACCTAAGGCAGGAACCCGTAAGAACGTGATAGACCACAGAATTAATTTTAACGTATTGTAATTGTAACTTAGCCACACGGATAGACCAATCACACAGCTGTTTATTACCGCTTCGTGATTGATCTGTAGTCTGAGCTGTCTGTCTGTTTCTATTGTGGACGTGTAAAAAAATATATTTCTTTATCATGGTCGACCGAGAAAAGAAGAGAATACAATATTTTATTGCGTTTAATTATTATTTTTACATATATGATATCATTTATGAAATTTCTTTTTGGTAAGTTCATTATTTTACACGCTTTGTCAAAAAAAAAAATAATAAAGCAAAGGTTAGTTATCCATATTATAATTCATGTCAATATTATTCATTGTTCGAATCGGTTGTGTGTTCCAAATTTAAACGACGGAATCACGACCATTAAGCGTTGTAGTAAAACCGTTTTAACGATTAGTACGCGCAATCGAACCCGAAAATTAGTACCGATGATTCGCGGCTACGCAAACATGCAGAATATGAATGCCTCTATTTCGAACGCCCACTACAATTGCAGCCAATTGGTAACAGAACTGAACACAATTACGCGGGTAGCAAAACATTCTAGCATTTGAATATAAGTTCTAACATAAAAACCTAAATATAACCGACCATCTTAATGTATGGCACGTTTTGACACCTCGTGCAAATAAATACTTACTGTACGGGTGCGATATTCCAGTTTTTATTACAAAGTAGGAACAGGTAGAGGACTATAAAAACGATAAGGATCTACGCATAGTGCGATATACATTCCCGTTTCCTGTTGTCCGGTATTATGGGAATATTATACGGGAATCAGCTTTGCATACTAGACGGGAAAAGACGAAAAATTGCAACACGACACTGAAGACGTTTAAAAATAAAGAAGTGCTGTATAAATACATAAATAAAGAAGTAGTTGAAGGGGGTGTTTCTCATCTGGGAGACCCGTGTCCAGCAGTTAAAGGAACGATTAAAGAGTTCATGATGACGAATGTTCCGTTCCGTTCCGTTCGTTTAGAAAACGCCTTCGTTATATGAAATTGACAAAAAACTTGTGACATGAATAAAACTTTTTAATCGCATTCCAACTAATCTATTAGATCAATAACAATTCATCAATCAGTACCAATCTAGAAACGAATGTTGGACATGCGGATTTCAAATTAAATGAAAGCTTCGTAAATACGGCGCTTATTAAATTCATTTCTTGTAGTCTCATTCTAAACGGAACATTTTAGAAGCAATCCTGAGCGCCTCCGTCTCGCCGTCGATGTAACAAACATGTTTAATACGATCCTACATAATCTTTGCGGCTCAATGAAGTTAAATCCTTGCTCACAAAATCTCATCATTGGCCCCGACAAGGTTGTTAACGATCGTCTTCACCGAAACGTTTTAGCGATGTTAATTTGAAATAGAAAATTGTAAAACGGAATGGAACATACGTTTTAAAATTGGGGAGATTTTAGAATAATTATCATTATTACATCATCACGTCATGTTACTTCCGGTGTAGGCAACGAGAGCCAAATCTTCTCTTTATATATGCACACCAGTTTTTAAAACTTTGGATATACGAGTAACAAAAATTTGAAAAGAACTATGTATGTTTTTTTATGCACCGACCCGTTTGGTGAATTGGAACGTCGTTTGCTGTGAGTTAACAGTTTCTTTCTACTATTTTTAGAATTCTATTTTTAGGGTTTATTCGTCGCCGGACCTATCAGAACGATAAAAAATTAGTTCAGTGAGTCACCTTGGCATCAACATTACGTTAGATGTTTAGGGTACGGGTATCAAGTGTTATTGAAAATAAAAGTTTCGTCCAAAGTTTGGTCTTCTGATAAAACATTTCCGTGGAAAAGCTTTAGAGGTATTGTATTCTGTTCTAAAAGGTTTGGTAAGCAAAATGCGCTAACAAGCTCGGGGGTGGACAATAACAGCCAGTTTCGATTTCAACCGCCCAACTCCTGAGTGCGGTATTCTAGTGTGCATATCGCTTTCCATCAGGTGAGATTGCAGAAAACGTGAGCCTACTTCTAAATAATAAAATGAGTTCTAAGGTTTTGTTTCTTCTCTCTACTCTATTTGGAGTTAAAAGATAAAATAGAACTATAACAATAAAGGAACACATCACATGGAAATCTATGCACCTTAAAGTTCTTTATAATGTTATTGAGGGTGTGTGATTTTCGTTAACTAGCCCTTGATTAGTATGGTAGACTATGGTAATCTAGTTATTGCATGGCTAGAAGTGGAGAAATAAAAGGGTTTACAACAATGATAATGACCGCAATTAATACGTATATGTGGAGGCATATTTCGTGCATTAGAGTAGCCCATTTGGGTCTGACCTCAAATATCACTTCGCTATATTTTAGGTTCAATGAAAACGTGTGCGATTTTTTCTGACCTTTTAAACGCACGCCACCTACGTGTAGAGAACAAAAGAAAATTTCAGTCGTGCTTTCCAAAGGATTCCAAAGAATTTGAAGCGAGCGATGACACGCCACTAATTGGACACTCAATATACCAACTGTGACGTTCAATATCCCAACTGTGACCTCCGATATCCCAATTGTGACATTCCTGTATGCATCGGTGTCATAGACGCGAATTGTTCCGTTGGTACTGCTGTTCGTTGGCCTTTGATCACTTTCACATTGGTTTAATTTGCGAACATCGTACGCAGGTGCTACCGATATTTCGGTCAGTTTTTAAAACAAACCGTGCATGGTAATGAGTTGGACGCGTTTGTTCAAGAAATTCGCTCGGAAATTGAGAACACAATACATGAGTTAGCGTAGCGACCAATTACTCAGTGCTCGTACTATATCTTTGACCGGACCATTTAAGATTGTTCAAAATAAAATATCTATAATCCCAATGACGACGTATACGTCATACTATGAAATGCGAGGAATATTCTCGAACAAATTTTTATTGAACGTTGGTACGATGTTTCTATAGCGTCTGTTATATACATACATAAATGTATGTTAGATCCTACCTTCATTAACCATTGGATAAAGCCTGCCGTGAGCGTTAATCGCGCTTGATACGTGCCGTTTAACGCAGATATTGAAAATTTCTGCGTTATCGCAAACATGAGCTAAACAAAAATAACGCGCGAGGTGCGTAGATCTACAGTGTTTTACTGGAAATTTCTAGAAGTTCTCCACTCGAAACAGACACGCGTGGTTGGATCTACAGAGCAGTTTTCATTCCTAACTAGTTGTGTTTTATATTATTCCCCTGTTTCGATCGCGGTAAAAAAAACAGCGCCACAGTATAATAATAATAATATTAATATTCTTAATCACTATAATTATTGCCAGTTCTTAATTAGTTAATATTATTACTATTTACATAAAAAATGCAAGAATAAGGACTGTCTATATAATTCGAATATAGGCAAATAATAATATATAGGAAATGAAACAACTGTACTTATGAAATAACGAGTCATATATGCATTAGTCATCTTAAATCTAACATTAGGGTACAAGCGAAATATATATATATAACATACATATGTACTCTAATTTTAGTTATGTTGATATGAGGGTGTAAGGAGTTAGTGGTAAATTCCACATAGGCGTCAAAGTCAACCTCACCTGCCAATAATGTACGCTGCTGCAAAACAGATGAGGCTGTGGCGATCGGCTGATCGTGGAATAGCGCAGTCTAAGCACACACAACTAAATATCTTAGTTGGATACTGGCATTAGCGTAGCAAATCTTTCATTGAGGAGGTCTGTATCCAGCAATGGACTACGACAAACTGATGATGGCGATAATAACGATGACCATCAATTAAATAATACACCGCGTCATCTCCTATTCGGTTAGATATCTGTACATACACAGGTATTTAGCAATATCTAGAACATTCGCTGAAGCTCGCTAATGAAGCCGCTATATAAAAGTGCAGGCGGAAATGAACACGAAGCTTGAAACACGATGGCCCCGTTGATAAGGCTTATCAGCTTTGCCGTGATAAGGTACGATTGGCGATAGAGATGGATCGGATAGGCCGATGGTATTAGCAATATAAGTAATAATAATTGCAATAATTAGGTATATCTTGGAACAAGTCCACATGTACACAAACGAACAAACGTGTAAAAAAAGTTAACTTACTATTTATAGTTTTAACACAACATATTAAAATCATGTGTGAGTTGAGTGCCTCTAACTTGAAATTCTTATTAGTGGCTCAAAGTCTGACTTTGTGCCCAGTGTAAGGCAATAAGCTCACTCGCTTTTCCGTAGTGGGACGTAAAGGTAACTGACAAAATTTAGGAGTGTAGAACACTCCTCTGCCCACTTCTTTGGGGACTACAGGCGTGATGTTATGTTATGTATAATTTTTGTTTGATAAATCAAGTCAAAAATTAAAGATAAGTCAAGTCAGTAATTTTTGGGTGGCACTTTGATGGTCAGTGTACGAAATTAAGTTGGTTGTTGGTCAACAGTGCGACGCTGTGCGGCGTGTTGGTAGCGGTATGCGCGGCCTGCTGGCGACGGTCACCGTCGTCCGACAAGCCTGAGGAGTTCGAGTGCCGGGGCGTATACACCGTCAGCACCGACGCCAGGCTGAACCAGGTACGTTGCAAACAATACTAGCAGTGCCAACTAGTTTTATGGAAAGTGACGTCATTGGACAAAATGAGACGAGCTTTTTAGTTTGTTTGAAACTTTTAAGCAACTCGCAAGTAAACGTAGCTTTTGTTTTTCAAGAATGGTGCTCGCTCTCTGTGAACTAAATCAAATATATATAGAAAAAAATTTAAAAAGTAATAATCCTAGTGATTAAAAAGTGTTCGCGTTCTGAAATTTGTTTTATTAAACTTATCAGTTATTTCATCGTCATTATAAGCCTACTCCCATCCACTGCTGGACATAGGCTTATAACTTTAAATTGTTGTACATTTTAAATATTCATACTTTCATTTCTTCCATTGAGTGTAATATTAAGATTAGTACATAACAACACTTCATAAGCAAGTTGTTTACGCTGCCGAAGTTGTCCTTGAAATGAAAACGTCGAGAATTCCAATAATTTCGGATATTTTCATCCAGTTTCCTCGTACAGCCGTAAATCCGCCAATTTCTCTAACGACTTGTTATTGTGTCAATTAGGTGTATTTTTAGCTTTCAATGGAAACATATTTCCTTTGAGCGACAAAGAGTGATATTTTCTAAAGACGCCGGTGAGAAATATGTTTTTAATATTAAAGTCCAAAGAAGAAGAAATTGACTTTTATTTATTAAAACTTAAAAGTACATAAAACAATTGACACAATGCCCGTTTAAGCTATTAGTAAACGAATTAAGAAAGCAACTAAGCGTACGTATTGTATATTATATTAAGTTACAGTTGAAGACATAAGGACATTTTGAAACACAACGCGCTTTTATGTCATCTCTATAACATAAAAAGTTACATTATGGCATCGTCATAATAATAATATTTTAGAACAACTCATACATGTTACTCTGATCAGTCTAATTATATATTCTGGCCATTTACCAAACAATATAATATATGCTCACGTTCCATAATTGTTCTGATAATTGTTTGCGATAGCTCTGACCACATTATTTTTAAATTTCACGTGCGAGCGAATTCACGTTAAAATATAGTAGTGCGGTCACATCAAATGCACGCTCGATTCAACATAATGTTTAACACAGACGGGCAATATATTGCCTGTCTCAATTCTGAGCACAGGTCTTCAGTATAAACTGGAGATGAACATCATCTACTGTGTATATAATATCTGAAACATTGTGCCGTACTTAGGTCCACCGGATATGTGGTAGATACGACTTTTGTGTCGTTCGAAAATCACCAAAAGTCGTACGTGTGCGTTGCACACCAAGCTTTATATGGATAATATTCGGCTCAACGTACCCCATTGAAACTTTTATTGGATGCAATATTCAATTACTGAAAGCTTTTCGTAGGGAGTAAATTTATAACTTATGTCAATGATTGGTTTACAAGAAACAAAATAAATTTTTGAGTAATTTATTTTCTATTAGTTTTAAATTTAATAGTTAGAAAAAATAATACAAACATACCTTTCTTATAATATATATTTACACCTATACAACTACATATTTAATCATGGGAACGCTAAATAAATGAATGTTTGTATTATCAATGTTTTGTTTATTCGATAAATATGCAATATTCCAGAAGCTTCTATCCGAATTCCATAAAGTTTAGAGCTTATGCTCAATTAAAGGAAGCTCTAAATCCAAGCACAGTGTAGAGACGGCTCTCTTCATACAGAACAGGGGCTATTGTAGTGGAACAATTCACTAGTGCAGGAACACATCGCTCCTGCGAGAGCACTCCGTATTCGTATTTGTATTCGTACGAGTCCTTTCCACTAGAGCTGGAAGAAATAGTAGAATCGATTTTAATAGTACATTTCATGCTGTTCACAAACTGATTTCACACACTGCTAAAAATATAACGTAAATAGAAATACATTTTTTAAAAGATGAAAAAAAATCCACAAAACAAAATATTTTAATATCGCACATAATTTTCAGATATTATAAGCCGTTGCGCTGTAAGAAATACTTTGACAGCGAGTAGCTCGATATAGCAATGCAAGTATTGAAAGAACAAATCAGATATAATTGTATGTACCTACATACCAACTGTCAAATTTACGCTTCGTTACT
>DWDT01004423.1:0-11260 GCA_018245595.1 Microceris scylla | reverse complement strand
TTACTTGAACATTTTTATTACGTGTTAAATTCTGTAAATCTTAGGACTGTACTGCTTAAGTTGATGATATCACACGACTTAATTTTATCTTACAATTTTGCTCAAAGAAATGACAATTTTTTCAGTAATATAACATTGCGTTATGCCCTTATTTTACCGAATAGGTAGATGCAGAGGTGTAGTAACTCCCACGTTCACCAGTTATATTATAGGTATGCTTCACGATGCAATAGCGTATAAGTTTATTATCATATACCAAGTACAGAGCCAGGCTTCCTTCTACTACTGCGAATTTAAAGTAAAAAAAACGCAATAATACTTTATGCGACCTACCTTGATCAGCATTCAGGTACAACCAGTCGACCAACGAATCGGTCAAATTTTCAGATAAGATGATAATTGCAAGTCACGAAATAATCATACTAACTAAAACAATTCTACCCGATGTCAGATATCGTCTGAGGTGTCTGACGACTAAGTTTTGATTGCTTTACATGTCAAATAATATGAACCTACCACGTATGAAATTTCCAATGTCGTTCATATTGAACCATCAACGGAGTCTTTTGTAACAATAACACAAAAAAAAACTATCCTGAAACCAAGTCAAAATTTCCTCAACTTACATCGGGAATTTCATGCAAAAAATCCTTAAAAAATTTTAACGACCCACGCGGTCAAAGACTGCAAACTACGCATTAAAATTGTATAACATTAAAATTCCTCCAGACACAACCGAGAGACTAGAACGCGTGGATTTATGAAAATGTCGTCGGTATCCGAAAACGAAATATTACGTCCCGACACAGAATGCGTCTAATTGGTCTCAAATGAATTATACCGACAGAAAAGTTCATAAATGATAATTTTTATAGATGATTCATAAATTTCATATGAACCGACTGCGCCTTTTAGGGTGAACAGCTAGCCGATACTCGACCTGTCGCATAAATAATGACAACTGAATCACGCGCGGCCATTTTTGGTCAAATAACAACAACGTGCTTCAGATATTCTGTAACATAATTCAAACGCGTAGATAAATGTTATCGCTTCGTTCAATTGTATACTATTTATAACAGCAGATCTGAAGTAAAAAGATCTGAGTAGAGACGTCATTTTGGACAATTTACAATGGTCGCGTCGCGATTAGACAGAGGACCTGTTAAAAAAAAATCGGTAACCGTTGGTTACTAAAAACTCAGAACTTGAAGGTATGGAGCAAGTTAGGGGAAGCCTATGTTATGCAGCCCTCTCAAAGATCTGATGGCAATTTTACGACATCAGGTTTTGTGAAACTAAATTAAGTTAAAAGTTCAAGTGAGAAAAATAAAATCTTAAATTTTTTTCTTCGAGGTCTGAATAAACACACAATCAACCGATTAACGGACAAAATTAGAATCGGGGTTTCCAATTCTTTTACCACCGATATTTTTATAAATTACTAATCTTATAGTTGACAGTCTATTAATAAACAGTTATATCAATTATGAGTTGTTTCATTATGGAACACGATTTAGACATCACGTGTAAAGTGTACATCACGCCTGTAATTCCCGAACGAGTAGGCAGAGAATAATAGTACACTCCCACGTTTCACCAGTTACGTTAAGTCCCACAATGGAATAAGTAGTGAATCTATTGCTTACACCGGGCATAGATTCAGACTCCAAGTCACTACGAGAAATTTCTACTAGAAAACAAAATTAGAGAAATCCAATTATACCCGACCCTGGGTAAGAACCTAGGACCTTTCTACAGTCGCGCATTGCAACCATTCAACTAACGAAGAAATCGGTCACTTTATTTAATTAATATGTTTATAATACATATTATGTAGAAGTTGTATCTGTTAGCAATCCATCTTTATATTAACTTTGACTTTGCAAAATGTCATACTTATTCGTACGCGCAATATTCTTAAAAAGGTATAAAAACAATTATCTTAGCTTATAGTATATAGATATATTTTTCTTCCTTTGAAACAGTCTTAACCAATCAAATATATTTCTTCAGTCACGAGGTCCACATACTACTACATGTTTCCTTGTATCTCTTTCATCAGGTCGTTCCCAAGAAAAGCCTGAAGTACTCCCAATATTTCACATCCATTATTCATTGGCGCCATTACGATTGGATAACCGTACCGCAATAAATACTTACGTAAGTCTATGTGTTGCTCATTTATGTATAAAAAAATCATATAATTGTTTGAGTATTAGTAATAACGAATATAAATGCAATTATTATATGTATGAACGTCCTACATTGTTGTAGTGATCATACATTCAAACGCGAAAAGCTGACGGAAAACTCTCAATATGCTTTTGAAATGGGAAAATAAATTACCCATTAAATAGAGTTTCTAGAGTTCAAAGCTCATTTTCAAAAATATACTTTACGTTATAAGCAATTGTACAAATTCTACCGCCTTTATGTTGCATATTTTTATTGTATTGTTTCCATTGCAAAGATTGATAGTAATAATATAACAATATTCACGAAAACATAATGAAGAGCAATACTACGATGTAAAATTTTTAGTTACATATAGTAAATAACCGATTCATTTGATTCGATCACCAACAGCATGAGAATTTTGTGCAAAAGCCCCAAGGAGAAACCTGTGTTTAGCAGTCGACTTAGACGGGCTGATGATGTGTGATCATTAAAATGTGTTTTGTGAAGGAAAACCCGCAGTAAAAGCTAGCTACGCAATATGTCTACATGTATTTCGTCATTGAATTTTTCTCGATAAAGATATTTTATTGCACCAACGCGTTATTACGAGAGGGTCATACTAAACTATCCAATTAAAGTGACTGGAAAGCTGTTACCCAACATGACCCATTTAGGGCAGTTAGGCCTTAAATCGGGGATGATCGAAAAAAATAAAATTTGACTATTTTAAATTAAAACGAAACATCACGCCTGTAATCCCCAAAAGAGTAGGCGGAGAAATGTAGAACGCACCCACGTTTCATCAGTTACGTTTACTATTTTTAATTATTTATTCTTTTTTACTATTTTCTTATAACAAATAACACAGCAATACAAGGATTGTTTTAGCAGTTATAATACATGAAGTGTTCGTTTCTAGAAAAAATCTAAGGGTAAAGGATCATCTGGTATTCTTATGTGTAGTTCTATTTGAGATTCGCTGGCGATGATTAAGGGAGACTGGCCAGTTGTGACATATGCCCGCACGATTGCTCCTTTATTGAAACAGGAAAAAACAATCAGTCTTTAAACGGTGGACATAAAAACATCTATCACCTATGTCTCTACATAATCTAATTATTCAGAATCCACTTGATAAGAAGATAAACACGAATGTATACCTTTATTTATTTTTGTAGACTTTCTTCTTTTCTTCGACAACTCCTTCCCTTTCAAAACCTCTATAAAACAAGACAAATTTTAATAGCATTAGGTTGTACCGATAATTTTTTAAGACGATTTCATCCATTCATCATCATCATCATCAGCCTATTCCCGTCCACTGCTGAACATAGGCCTCTCCAATAGCACGCCACTGAGCTCGATCTTCAACTCTTCGCATCCAACCATTACACTAGGGTTAATCTTTATGGAATATTTTTAACTTATAACACATCCTATTACAATAAAATAAAAAATAATCTACATAACAAATATAATTAACATTACCCACTGAATATACAAACGCATTCACACTTTAGAGTCTAATAAGCCTGATCCAAATCAACCATACCGCATGATCATTTGATTAATGCAATGTAACCTAGTTTTAACTTAATTTTGAATAACCAGAACGACACCAAAAAAGTCGCCCTTAGCTACTACTGGTCACGTACGCCCACTAATAAGGCTCACATCCGCAACATACGTACATATTTTAAAACGACCTAGGATGTCTGGCCCAGCCCGAAGCGCGCCATTTTAAAATACCTAAACAGTATATAAGGTCCGCACTCGCGATTTAGCGTCAGTAGTCTGTACAGCTACACTCCTACTCCGTTAGCAACGGTCTGCAACCATGCGATCCCTTGTAAGTACATATCGATTATACATTTTGTAAAGAAGCTTGATTTTCTTCACGAAGTCTACGGGAAAACCGCCGAGAGGTTTTTCCTCTGGCTTTTTCTCTCAAATATCCGCACTTTTGTTCAAGAGTATGTAAAAGCATTGAGAATAATAATTTGTAAAATCAAAGTAAAATCGATTCCATTTTTATGCAATTCAATCATATTTTTAAAAATTCATTATATTTAACCTCTAATTTCACTTCAATATTAATTGCAATCGTTGTTATGAATGTTAACAGCAAAACATACACATACTTATGTCCAATGAAACTAAGTTACGATTAAATTAAGATCACACATACCTTTTATCAATCATGACATTATTCAAATAAACTATTATAAGAATAATATTATCGAACTACAAAGCAAACTTAAAATTGTTCAAAGCTTCAAATCAAAGTTAGGTAACTCTCAACCACATATAATTTTTCTCTCTTATTTTTCGTCCTTTTCAACCCTTTTATTGTTCTACTGTTGGACACGGGTTTCCTCTCAGAATGAACACTAAAAGAACTTCAAGCGCCATTTACTTACTTCTTCTTTCGTCAAGATCTCAAATTTCATTTAAAGCCAAAGCTTGTGCTAAACCAATATTTAGTTCACATGATTGAACTGTAATAGCCATGACATAACGTCACATCTCTATTTCCCAACAAGGAATCGACAAAGGAATATAGTACTCCAATTTGTGGTGACAAGTAGAAATATTACAGTTATATGGTGATGTAACTGTATCTAATGTTTTCTGTGGTCATTTTGTAACAATTGTTGAATAGCAAGCCATTATTAAATGTAAATAATTAAGACGTATAAAAAAAGCGGGAAAAGCTGTCGGCAGTATCAAATATATCGCTTTCATAATACAATACGAAATTTTGATTAATTTTTTTCGCCAATGTTTAAATCATATTACAAGTGTAACATTTTTCCAGAAGAAATCAATTTGTAAGTTTATAAACAGCTATCGTACAATGGTTTTTTTATTGAAACAATATTTATTAAAATAAAGTACGGATATTGTAAATCAGTCCTCTGAAATTGTTAGTCACCATTCAAAAGTCGTTAGTCACAAGTGGAAAGCTTTTAGTCACATGATAATTATAGCCTGGCAAATTCATTGGTGACACCCCCGTGCTTCACGAGCGACGGGGAAAGGAGTAAGATTAGAATGGCGTTTGAGACTAATCCTTAGATAAAGTTTACACGAACGAATTTGCCAGGCACATTAATATAGGTATTTCTCGCCGACATAAATTTAATCAGTCAAAAAACAAACCGCGTGTACAACAGAACAACAACCCTATGAGCATAATATCATTGGATCGTACTACATGTACATATATTGATCTAATAAAACCTAAACAATCTCGTTTGTTTGTTCGCGCTAATCTCTAAAACCACCAGTCGGATTTAAAAATTCTTTTTGTATATTGTAGTAATGAGAAATGCTATAGACTAACCAGAATGACTAATGACGAACCTTAAATGTTGATATGTGTAAAGTGGGAAGAAAAAGTGTTACCGAAATGCTTCATACGCATGCGCTGGCGAAATGATTACTAATATGTCATACAATATACTACAAAATAATTGGTTCTTAGTGGATCTAGAAAAAAGTCCTTAACACCACACAGTATAAATATACCATAATAAGCTACAAATAGACATTAATTTATTAATAAGTAATGCGTCGTTTACAACGCATTGTTTTAACTTCAAATGATGCCTTTGTGTGTAATACACTCCCATGTTCATATTATGTTAACGTCCCACTACAGAGTAGGTGATTAACCTACTGAAATACAACGGACACAAATCCAGACTCCGAGCCACTACTAGAAATTTCAACTAGACAATCTAAGTTCGTATCGAACCCAGGACCTCTCTATCAGCAATTGCGCTTGCAACCACTCGACAACCGAGTGCATATTAATACAATGTATAGACGTCCTTTTAAACCCAGACACAGAAAAAGTATTTGTGCTTACTACACATATATTTGTCTGGGTGGAAATTTAACTTATGACCACCGGCTCAGCGATCAGATTTACTAACCAATGAATCAACATGCTTGATAAACATCTAACCCTTAAAACTGTATCAGATTAATTGAGTTATAATAGTATTCCGACAAAAAATCAGTAAACAGAAAAGCATTTGACGGAAAACGAGATAATTGCGGTCACCGTGGTGAAGGAAAAGCCGTAAATTACTCAGTATGTTAGTTTTTGCCCGCACCATTGAGCAATGACCGCATTAAAGTGGTTCAAAGTAACTTATATGTATATAAAAAGTAATTAGAATTGAAACTTAAACTTAACGTATTAAGATTGTGATACATTATTACAATTTTAACGTCTTTGGATGTAGTATTATTAAAATTTTATTTTGCTGTTGCGCACGAGTCTCCTCTCAAAACAAAACAAGGGTGAATAGTTTCCGTCTTAGGACGCATCCGCACTTTCCATCAGGCGGGATCGCGGCCAAAGGCTATTATCATATGATAAAAAGGAACGCAAAAGGTATGGCCGTATCTGATGGTATGACCTTACCTTGTTCTGGTCTGGTTCTATTGGTATAGTCTTGCCTTGTATCCACGAACAAGGTAAGAGACCATAGTATGGCAGGCTGGCCAAGTCAAGGGTAGATACCAAACAGTATTCAGACCCACGGTAACAAGGTAGAATTACTATATAAAAATGGAAAGAAACATATTAGAAAATGTCTAATATACTTACATATAAAAATTCAGTTCTCTATATCTACCAGTAGTCCTGCTTAACGAATTGATTGATTTATTTTTTTATTTTGTACACAGAGAATAATAATACAAACAAAAATCATAGCAGAGATTTTTTACAATGGCGCTGTTTACCCCTTTAAGAGATGTCTTCCAGCAGCACCATGACTGGAAAGTTCATATTGAAAGATCAAATTTATTGTTGATTAAAATAGACACAGTATTCCTTCAATTATTAAGTAAAAACAATAAATTTTACCTATATGTTTTCTTAATTATGTTCATTTATTCGTTAATACATGACATTATACACTATTTTAATCACGATTTAGTAGTGTCTACAACGATTTTGATGAAACTTTGAGTTTTATATAGGCTACATAATATTATTACGGCGATTAAACCAAACACGTAATTCCAAAACAGGAAATTCTTAAAGTATTGAAAAAACATCAACAACGGTATTGATTGAAGAAACATACATATACTCATTAATTAGAATAAATGGGACTAACTACTCTCCTCTGCTTACCTCATCGGGGATTACAGGCGTGGTGTTACGTTTTTTAAATTGAAAAAAGTAGAAAGAAACCTACACACGAAGTAACTTTTTTGAACAAACAATTCCATTAACTTCTACGAACCGTCAAAGAAATGTACACATGTCGGACATAATAATTATAGACTACACTTTCTGAAGTACATACTAGTAAGACGATGGTAACATGTAAAATATTCATATCGGGAATACAAATATCGTGTTTTAATGACTTCTGTAATGTCACTTCTGTATTTCCTTGAAGTGCTAGGTTGAGTGTGTAGATCACTCCCATGATTCACCGATGGCAATATGATTCCCACTATGGATTACACACAGGACAGGACAGTCGTTCGTAGGCCGCGGCGGATATTTAGCCGCATGCGTGCGAGGTTACGGGCCTCAAGGTTTCCCTCCTTACCCGGGCAGTCTCCGGGGGTCAACCGCCCCCCGGTGATACTATGGACTAGAGGGTGAACCTAATGCAATACATCCGGCACAAACAGTCCCCTGGCTACTTCTGGAAATTTAAAATTTGATAAGTCCTATAATACTTCCATGATATATGTAATTATATACCTACATTAAAACAGTTTGAGATCCCTTTGCTTTCAATAATCCTTCGTTATAATTCTCACTTCGATAGAAATATGTACTATCAAATAAGTAAACTTGTCTTTCATCCATCACTGTTTCCCTTTCCTGCAAGAAATTTTGCGAATAGTATATTTAAGTGAAAAGAGTAATATCCGAACAGAAGCAGTGACCTATGGTTGTTAATTGTTCCTACTTATAGATATCTGCAACTACTATAAAGCTCTAATAGTACTGTAATAGGAATAGTCCTATTGCCCTAAACTACACTAACAATAGTGTGGTTTAAGTTAAATTTAAAACATTACGACCCGTCGCCAATCTAATTTCAATCTTATTATGTTTTATACATATGTATATAAATATTTTTGTTATTAGTCTTTTAACTCACTTTTGAATTTGCATGCTCATATACACAAAGACAACTATTTAAGAACTGGGACAAAGTGGGCTAAAAATGGCTTAATATTTGGGTGTTTTCACACTGTCCAAAACAGTATAATGCGCGCAATTCTTGGCATTATTCCTAAACAGATTCTTGTACAGATTCCTATACAGATTCCTGTAAAATATTTCTAAACAGAAGGGGAAGAAAAAGAGAAATTATGTATCAGTAATAACAACGAGGCTATACAAATAAATAAATTTTTTTATTGTTGGCAGGTATTTTTCGCCCTGTTGTCCGTAGCGGTCGCCAAACCCAAGCCCGGCGGCTTATTTGGTGGTGGTGCTGACGTAAGTATTTATTTTATTTAACCCCAAAAGAAAACTTTTGAATTTTTTTAAATGAATACCATTAAAACCCGCTACATTCATTGTCAAGCTATCTCAATTGTTTTCTACAAAAATAAGTTTTGAAGAGTTTTGTTATTGTTATTTTTTATTTCTTTTTTAAATTAAAAAGCTTGTGAACTGATCTGTATTCAAAAATCATGTTTTATCTAACATTCTCTATGTAACATGTTTCAGAACGATAATACTTAACAATAAATTAGTAATAAAAACACAACAGTTCATAAACCTATACACATACTATATATATAATTATATCATTTTATATTCTTATACTGTAGATATCATTTAAGGTTCTTCACATTAATTATCATCTATTTCTCTCCCTGCTAGTATTTCCACCAACCTGCAGTTGCAGTAGCCCAGCCCACGTACACAGTGGCCCAGCCAGTGGTGCACGCGGCGCCAATAGTACAAGCCGCGCCCGTCGTCCACGCCGCGCCCGTGATACAAGCTGCGCCAGTTGTCCACGCTGCCCCAGTGGCCATCGCGAAACCAGCCACTAGCTACTCATCATTCCAACAGGTAACGTTTTATAGACCCTTAAATAATGTAATAAAATTATTGTCATATTCATCGCAGATAGGCCATTGTTTTCTTATATTTAAACATAACATCATGCATGTATTTTTCTGAAGGTGTAGGCAGGGGTACATTGGTTAGTGAACATGACTGTAGAGATGAGTTGTCTTGATTCGGGTCGCTCCAATCAAATCATAATGCAGTCGTTATCGATAATATCAAGCATAATCGTATAACAAGTAACAATAGTATATGAAAAAGAACAGATAAATTGAGATTAATCTGTTGATATGTGGAGTGTGGTTTATGTGTCTTAATTAATCACAGCTGCAGCGAATTTAATAACTTATAATGTATGGACTATAGGCGTAGTACATTTGACAGGCAGCTGGACAACTTTATTTAATCTGCGCTCAACTTGCAGGTGCTAAGTATTATTGTGCTTGTAACTTTTTCGGCATAAGTTTGATTGATTTCTGTAATACATTGAAATCGTTCTTTAAATCTATTCACATAAGATTTTTACTGCTTTACCCTAAAAATGAGTATAACTTTTTACGCCAACATATATGTTTATAGCACAATCACGTGTTAATTTATATACGAGTACGTCATGGCATTTATTTCTCAATAACTTTTTTTCTAGATTGTTCATCCAGTATCAGTAGCGCAGCCAGTGGTGCACGCGGCCCCCGTGGTGCACGCAGCGCCCGTAGTGCACGCGGCGCCCGTGATCGCGCAGCCCGTGGTGCAGGCCGCCCCCGTGCTGCAGAAGGTCTTGTCATATGGTGGATCGTACGGCTCGTACGGTCATGGCTGGTAAACTTTGTGTGTGTGTGTGTAATTGTAAATAATGTTCTACAACAGTTATAATTGTTTACGCGTTGAGATCATGTCCGTTCTGTCGGCGTGGTGCAAATAAATTATTATTTTAATCAGTATTCATGTCTGTTGTTTCATTTATATTAACGTGTACGTACTAAACCTGAAATGTATACATATATCATATATGATTTTAATCACATTTCGGAAGATATTCGTGTAATGAAAATAATGCACTGCAACAACGATATACTGATATTGTCGTAACTTTTCGAAATCTTAATATCATATTATTTAAAAAAAATAGTAAGACGAACGAGTAGTCAAAACTTATGTAGACTGAAATCGTTGGTGAATGTATTTGCTGTAGAAGTCCAAATTTCACCTATCTTGTTCAAATAGATCAGATATCAGCTGTTGAGGGTGTCAAGTCTCTGAAACCGGTGTGTATGTATAAAAAAAGTCAAGAATATAGAACAAGAACGTTAGATCTGTAAAGATAGAGATATTCGGCATTCGATGCTCTCTGCCCACCCCGTAAAAGACCTGGCATGGCAATATAATAATAATGTAATAAAATTGGGTCGATCACAAACCTACATAGTTTTGACCGTGTCATCATTATGAATATATAATAAAGAAAAACTATAACAGTTCCAATGAAATATTCATTTAATTGCTATCGATCTCGCAGTAGTGATGTCCTTTCAATACACTAATCAATTAATAACATGTAAATTTATAAGGACACAAGTTTTTACGTACTAAATGTAACCTCTCCTTCTACGTCACTATAAATTTCAAATGCAAATTCTATGAAATTCACTAACGTTAATTATGAAAATTATTACACATAGAGCTTTAACCGAGTATAAATTGACACGCAGGTAATACGATATAGAATACGATAAACGATGGAACGAATGACAACGTGTTGTAAATTTCCGTTTATGGTGTTGTGAAATCGATAGTTACGGTGCGCGGGCACATCACTACGTCGCGTGTGGAGCCGCACATCAGCTCAACCATTATCCTATGAATCGAATAATGATCAGTGTGGCAATGATTTTTTATTCTCTTTTCTTTTATTTATAAGTACTATGAAGTATGGTGAAGCAGTGATAGCCTAGTGGTTAAGAATTCAGCCCCTCACTCCGGGGGTGCCGGGTTCAAACCCATGGCGCG
>DWDT01004422.1:0-11260 GCA_018245595.1 Microceris scylla | reverse complement strand
GAATGGATTCAGTTTTTTATAACAGCATTTGGCTGTGAAGCTGCGTGATGAATATCGATGATTCAGTGCGAAATATGGTGCTATTGTTGAGGCTAAAATACTTAAAACAGTTTAAAGTTATTGAAAGAGGGGATACAAAAAAAACTATTAAAATTATTAAACAGTAAATTTAGCACAACAGGCAAAACAGTTCTTGTAAGACGATGGAAAATAAAATTGAATTGCCTAGTGGATAATAATTCAGCCTCCCACTTCAGGGCTCCTAGGTTCAGATCCATGGCGTGCACCTCTTAACAAAAGTGCGTTTTAAGTTTAAATATCACTTGCTAACGGTGAAAGAAAACATCGCGAAGAAACCTGCACACCTTAGAGTTTATAAAAAAAGAATTCTAAGGTATGTGACTTCAGCCATCCCGCACTTGGCCAGCGTGCTAGACTATGGGCTTAACCCTCTTAATATGAGAGGAGACGCATATCCAACAGTGGCATGATAAATGGGTCTATTATTATTTTAATTTCCCTTGAATAGAGTAATGCTTTGCAAAATAAATACGACTAGGACTGGTCCGTACTTTCGAAGGATATTTGATTCATCATCAGATAATGTAAAACCTGAGCACTTACAAAACCGAGATCAGAAGTTATTTGAGTTCCTCGGCCAGTTTTGTATTATATTCTTTAACTTATTTCTTGATACTACAGCACAAAAGGATTACGAAACCTAGAACTTGTTCAAGGCTTTTCTTGGCGATTTCGAAGCCTTTATTCCAATTCACTTCGTCCCTCGCGTATTAATCAAAACTCGATTGAATTGTTGGGCACTTATCAACGTCATTATCGGAATCATCTTGGAGGAAAAGACAGTGAGAGTGAATCATTTGTATTAATTATCTTAGAGATTCTCGGTAGCGACTTTTTAACGGATAGTAAACTCTAAAAGGATAAGGCTAAAGATGAAATTGAAATGACAAGCGACTGTAAGGGGATAACAGATTAAAATCCAGGTCTTAATTAGAAGGCTTTCGAACCCATCGTTGTTCCGCTACGAAGCGTAAAGATAGGCCAAGGAGTTGATAAAGTATCCGACGTTATTTATGGTGGCATTTATTTCAGTTAGGATTTCTTGAGCCATTAGCTCGCTGTTCTTAGTACAAATATCTCGCGTTACCCCGCCACTCATTATATTGGTTTCATTGGATTTATTTACTTCACAACATTGTTTATAAGTATTTTTTGATCATCAACCCTTTCATTATTTTCCTGTTGGACAGCAGTATTGTCTCCTTTTCTCGGGAAATAAATGGGGTATACAATTCAGTAATTAAAATACGTGAAGTGATAATGACGTCATAGTGACAACATGAATGGCTAAAATTCATGTTTTTGTTACGTCAATGTTACAAAAACAAATTAAATTTCAATTATTGTGCATTATCAAAACTGCTATTAGCGTTTCTATAGATAACAACGTGTTTGTTGATGAAATGTCCAATAATTATGCGGTGAAAATGTGGAAGCGAATAATTTGATATGTTTAACA
Organism: Microceris scylla; assembly: GCA_018245595.1. Taxonomy (NCBI): domain Eukaryota; kingdom Metazoa; phylum Arthropoda; class Insecta; order Lepidoptera; family Hesperiidae; genus Microceris; species Microceris scylla. The sequence goes on along the minus strand of DWDT01004422.1, from coordinate 9,720 downwards.
ATTTACGTGAACTCGTACATATTCAGAAATTTAAACGTTATTGGTCCATGTTACGAAACTATAGCAGTTATTAACTAGTATACTCCTTATTGGTCCCTTGATCTTGGTCTTAGTATATACATATGTATAACTAATTCATTTCATTGCTTACAATGAAATCATGTTATTGTTAAAGAAGGATATTTTTTACAATGTCTTGTAAATGCTTCGTCTATTTTGCGAGTGATTAAAGGTCTTTGAATTTTCTGAGTATTGTCAGTTGATTGCCTTGTTGGTCGAGTAGTTGCAAGCGCAACTCCCGGTCGGGAGGTCCTGGTTTTAGATCTCGGGACGGGTATCATTGGATTTTTATAATTTTACAATTTTAAGTAGTTACACTGAGTTTGGATCTGTGTCTGGTATATGGCAATAGACTTGATAAGACCTATAAAGAAACTGGTGAAACGTGGGAGTGTACTACACTTCTCTGCCTACTTCTTCGGGAACATACAAGCGTGATGTTACATTGATTATAATATTTTCATATATTTGCAACTTGAATTGTACTTACTTAAAGTCAATTGGTGAAGAAAGTCAATTTGGGAGCGTTTTATTTTTCTCATTAGAGTCCTAGTGATTACAGTCGCTTTGTGGCGAACTGCACGTTTTACATTGCCTCCAAGCCGAATAATTGGCGTTGCAATGAAATTGCGATGTTTCCCACGTACTCTCTGTTCCGCTCAACGTCCAAAGTTCAGGTACTTGTCTCACCATCAATATAGAAAAGGTTTTGATGAATCGATCTCAAGTATTACCTCAGATTGATCATTGTATATTTCTTGTATAGAAGCGAATAGAAAAGCGCGAACTGCTTTAATTTCATTCGTAACAAGGACAAAGTAGAAAATTGTAAATTCTTTGGCCAGAGAGCATACGTCATTTCTCGCTTACCCTTTAACAGTAGTGTGAACTAACTTTCGTGAATCAAGAGCAGCAGACCCAGGCTTGTGAAGTGAAGAGAGAGGCCGATTTGAAATGCTAATACTAGTCGAATTCCATTTGAGATTACGACCCTCAGTTCCTCAGTTAATAGTAACATTCTCTGTTACTGCCGACAATGGAACCCGCGTTGAATAAATAAGCGTTAGAACCTTGGAACAGGCAATGTTTTTGAATATTCCTACGAAGCGAGTTCTTGGATGTCTGTTGCTCCCTGAAATATATATAACACGGACTGTTGAACTTACCTGCGAGAGGATAATGTACAGATGTGGGCCCTGGATATATTTTCCTTTTATTTGTGTAAGCTACCCGTAAGTAATTTATGTTTTACAGTTTATTTATGACGTTTTCTTCGCATGCACATATTTCCTTAGACACATGGGTATCATGGCAGGCCGTGAATTATGTCTGAGGCTACTTCGAAAATTTGTTTACAAAATAATAACAGTCAGAAATCTAGTGCGATATTTGTAAATGCAAGAAATCCACTAAAATCGTATATCGTTGTAATATAATTACGAGTCTAAAACATAATTTCACTTCTAATACATATTTTCACAAATAAGCAAGTAATGTGATGGAAATATTAAAAATTAACTGTTATTTATAATTAGCTCTGTTTGGGAATTTCTTGTTTTTGTCTCTTACTGCAACTGACTGTAAAATGTTGCGTAATAGTCCATTTAGAAACTTCATAGGTAGATTTTTCTAATAAAGCGTGTCCTGGGTTAGCTTCAAGTTCCCTTCGTTATCGCATAGCTTCCAGTTCCGAAGGCGACCCGAGTACGCGCTGAATATATAAACGGAAACACCCTAACAGGCAATGTTTTTGAATATTCCTCGACGGCCTCCGGTTCCGTGAAGTGTCTATCGCGCTAATAAATATACGCCTTCGTTCTGGCTAGGCTTGATGTTTTGCAAGCTATGTTTCTTTGTGCAGATGAGATATACTTTAAAACTTAACTAAGTGGCAATCTTTTGTTTGTATACTATCATATAATATCAAATAGTGTACCTAAATAATTGGCATGTTTTTAATCTTCCAGTGGTTGCTTTTTTATATATTTATAGTAGGACAAAATATGTAATTACGAACTAATTTGACACTAAATGTATGTATGAATTAATTATTGAAATTGCCATGCATTAATAGATTAATTTACAACACCAAACTTTCCAATAATTGTTAGTTTTGGTGATCACACGCATATAATTTTTATGTTAATTGTATGAACAAAACCACTTCGAATAACTTAGCAAGTGATTTAAGAAATTTAAAAATATTATTTCGAAACGTTTTGTTAGTAAATCGGATTAAACATTTGTTAGTAGATCAGATCATAATTAAAATAGGATATATATATGAGCAGAATATCATCATCATCATCATCATCAGCCTGTCTCAGTCCACTGCTGGACATAGGCCTCCCCAAAAGGGGGTTTATACCCGTAATCTCCACGCTGGGCATGCAGAATATAGTATAATTATATAAGAATGGGCAGAACATATCGTAATTATTTTAGTAAACATTAATGAACAAAGACATTGCGAGACTACAATTTACGTAGAAAACAGATATTTTTCTAATATCACAAGTCCCGTTAAAGATGAAAGCTATTAATAATGTCTGCGAAATCCCCAAATTGAAAGTCACGACAATCAACAAAACAGCGATCGAGTAAATTGTCTTCAATGAAATTGCTCCAAAAATACCGAAAGTCTTCAGTCTATCAATTAACCTTTCGCCTTGTGAGCTCACGCAAATCCGTTGAATTTTCAACAAAGACCTCGTCGACATCGGACGACGTTGTTTACAGCGAACATCTCGATGTTGAAGCGAATAAATTACTTCTTAAAGCGATTTGTTTACGCTCGTGTAACTTTATCGAAAATAGAGTTCCACTCGCGCTAGTTAATGATATTATCGCAGAGGCAGGAACAATCAGTCGGGATGAGAGGCCGGGACCGACAAATCGTTATTGGTACAAATTTGGTGACATCAAACTATTTATGTGGCGTGTTTATCTTACTCGATGCGAACACAACAGATAAGTTAGAGCCTCACTTTAATTTAATTGCATATTAATGTTATGCAATTTTATTGAAAAGTTGCATTATCTCTGCTGATGACTTTCCATTCTATAATAATCAAGTCAGTCGTGTTTTCACCAATGGCATCGTCTTTGTGGACGATCGATCTTTTGGGAGTTGCTCATTTATGTAATGTTGTATAATAACGAATTGTTTGGCTTGCTTTAAGCTTCTTTAGTTAAGCAAAATTTATACATATGTATTGTAATGAAATAGATCGAAATCTTCTTCGTATATTATTCACATCGAACAGGGTTCATTTTCCCGCATCATCTGTCACAAGTCTCCCAGAAACAGTAAACTTGTCCGTCAACCACGATTGAACTAAGACTTAACGGATTGGACATCGTTAATCCCTCAAATAAATATACCTAATAATCACTCAAAAGGAAACCGGAACACTCTAGAGTTCTGAGGTTTCTCGTATATTTATTTACCTATGACGTTTACAAATATAAATATACTTAACTAATTTTAATTGTAATAATACATGTTGAATTCCATTTTTCCTTAACCTGCATGAAACCGTCGAGCGTGGACAAGTAACTCTTTTAAAGGAACAGTACCTAAACTAACAATTACTAGGAAAGTGGAAGTTTGGGCTCAATAAAAGTTTGTGATTGTTTCATACAAAGGAAATTAAACCTTAATGTGATCTGAATAAGATCAGTTTTATTTGTTCTTCTCCTTCAGCGGCAACCCTTCGAATGGTTTTACGTGAAAACATAATTAAGGCCCGCAAAGTTTGCAACTTAAATCGAATTACGAACTGTTGCAAGATTACTTGGCCTCGCGGTTTCACTACGGGGATACAGTCACTTACACACCCTTAGCAATAATTCTTCTATTACTTCTGACATTTATGATGTTAATTTCTCTTTACTTCGTTTTAAGTTCAGCAGTAGAAACGCAACTTTTTGGTTTCCTTTTATTATTTATAGTTATGGCATATTTTAGTTGAATTGAAATTTTTATAGTTTTTTGGCAACTACTTTTTTGAACTGGAAAATTTTTTTTTTTTGGTTAAATTCACTTCTCAGAAAAACGCTTAATAATTCGTTGAAGATATTTTACTACTTAAAGTTCTATAAAGCAATCCAACTATTATAGTAGCCCTGCTTTTGTTTTCTACGCTTAGTAATTAATTTCAAAATGTTATTAACAGTTATTCATTCATTCACATTAAATAATTAAATAAAACATTATTTCAGAGTGAATGTGTACTAAATATAAAAATCTAATTCAAATAATTTATTACAGTTTTAAGTTTATTCCATTAGTAAATCGCTGGATAATATATATTATTTATTCTTGTAGAAAACTAAACAAAATTTTACTTACATAATAAATAATAATATTACAAAGATTAAATACAAATCAAAATTGTAAACAAAATAAACACATGTGCAGTGCCGCACAAGTCCCACTGGATCAAATATTATTCATCGATCTACCCTCGGGCTATAATAGTATTTCGATTTACCTATTGTTTCATTGACATTAAGAAGTTGCATCATTTAACCTATCATCCCATATGTGTACGTTAACTGGACGCAAATTGTTATTAAAACAAGATCTACTAAGTGTAATTCTCATGTAAGTAAACTCTTTACCAATGATTATAATATTTCAATGATAATAAATATGCTTAAGCTTTGAATAAACCAATACAGTTCCTAATGACAAAAAAAAGTTCTTAATAATGAGGGCATTTTTAATTTCTACGTGAGATTTGCAATTTTTTTACGTACACTCCACCGTTTATACACCAAAAGATTCGATTAGTGTATAAATAGGCTGTGTAAAAATGAACTGAGAGGGTCAACATTTCGAAGAAATTTTGTTATAAATGTGATCTATGTAGGAAATAATTGTTGGTCTATTTCTTCTCATCAAGAACGCTGTAAAATAACAATTATATAATTAAATACACCAGAGTGCGGGGACGGTAAGTTAATTTTTGTCCTGGTCTCAATATCATACATCATCATACTCTTCCAATTTCCACAGTTGACATATCGTGGTGAATATCGCCGATATTTTATTGGCTAACGAGAGGGTATCGGGAGGAAAAATTTTCGTGTAGATAATTTGGTATGCGGCCCCATCGTGTCGTGTCATTAATTTTCCAAAACTGTCATGAGAGCGGAGCAGCGAGGCGTGGAAACAGAACAACGTACGAAATTATTAAACGTTGCCAATCGATAAAAAACAGGTGATACTTCAATCGATAGTGAACAATGAACAAGAGGTTATTAAACCAAGAAATGTATGTTCATATTTTGGATTCCTTGAGTTAACAATTATTATCATTAACGATTACTCTAAACTCGTTGTTCTTGACTGCCTTGTTGGTCAAGTGTTCGAAAAGCGCGACTGTTGATCAAGAGGTCCTGGATTCAAATCCTGGGTCGGGTACTATTGGATTTTTCTAACTTAGATTTTCTAACAGAAACTAATATTCGCTCCGAGTTGGGACCTGGGCCCGGTGTATGGCAATAGATTCATTATCTATTCCATGGGACGTAAAACGTAACTGGTAAAAAGTGAGTGTATAACTCTTCTCTGCTTACGTTTTCGGGGATCATAGGCATGGTGTTACGTTTTATTGTTTCGAACAATGCCTACGTGGAAATCATCATTATCATCGTCAGCCTATTTCAGTCCACTGCTGGACGTAGGGCTCCCCCAAAAGGGGCATTTATGCCCATTATCTCCAGGCTGGGCATGCGAGTTGGCGATCGCAGGACACAACAGCTTTTCGCATCGCCGACGCTGCTGCCCGTCGGCGGCCAGGGGATTTAGTCGTGCCTATCTTAGGCTGCGCTATTCCGCAAACAGCCCATTAGAAATCAGTACAGTTTAATATAATTGGCGAGCAATGAGTAATTAACAACAACTCATTTGTTATAAATAATTACTTGGATCAGTGGATCGCTATAAACTCTAATGCATGTGACATTTATCTACATATAAATACTAAGGCACTATGCATAAATCTGGTTGGATAGGTTCAGTTGAAAATTCACTAGACTTTCACATTTCAATCAATCCGACACTCGTGTTGATAGCCTCGATAAGGTTATGGGGCGGATCTGACGATACATATCACAATACATATTGTCGACACGAACATATTGTAACGTCTATATAGAGGTAGGCAGAGACTAAGTATTGTCAACGGCGATGCTTCTGACAAATTTATTGTCTTTTATACCATTAATATTTACTCTTTAGTGTATACTCGTCCAGTAAAGTTATTTATGACGTCATAAAAAAAGGAAAGTATATATGTGACTAGCAAATCGAGATAAGACACATGTTCAAAAGTGGAACTAAAAAACGATTAATGATGATGTAAAATATCCTTAAAACAGCCATCTCTTATTGCATAGAAACCGTAAGTTTTTCTTTAATAAATAATATCATGTCATCAATGTTTGTCATATTTTTTTATCAAATGTTATCTGAAACACTAAGACTCGTCGTCAAAAAAACAGCAACAGGAACAATTGAAGCAGAATTACCAAAAGGTACGATTTTTGTGATGGCCAGCTAAAGCAAGGAATTTAAAGAAAAAGCATGTACATATACATGCATATATGCAAAAAAATAAAAATATTAAGTTCTGTAAACATACTGTACACACGCATGTATTTGTAAATGTCCATCCATATTACTGACAAATTGATATGCTTTTGATCGATAAACGTAGACTGAGCCGTACATTACAGTAGATCAATGTAGACTGAGCCGTGCATTACATTACAGTACAGAGTACAGATCTCCGAACCATTGAACTAACAAGCAATGTTGTTCATATATTTATTACCGATTTTATTAATACCTTGGCACAATGCTAAGGTGGTGATAGATGATAATAATAATAATAAAAATTTGATATCGTGTCTGTCGGGTGTAATCAGTAATTATTATAAGAAGAACCTTGTTACGTATATGGACGTTAATTATGACGGTAACGAAATTATAAAAGTGATACATGCATCGCCAGTAACGATAATTTCAAGAGACACTGCAAGACATCTACACGTGATAAATTATCAATATATCATAGCTGTTGGCGCTGCCATAGACTTCATCGAAAATTTTCCAATTCTGGTAGAAGAGTCACACTGGAATCCGTACGCTTTATTCGTCATCATTGTTCAATCACTTAACACTGGAGACCTCAAGGGTATATTTGACGTACTTCTAAAATACCACGTGAATGATGTTTTAGTGATGAATGGTACTGAAGATAGCGATTTGTATACCTATAACCCATTCGATAATTACTATTGTGGAAAAACTTACGACAAAGTTATTGAATTCGGCCAATGTCACTCGCCTCGTGTGAAAAACTTCTTTCCGGTGAAACTGGTGACTGGTCTTCGCAATTGTACATTTAAGGCTACCTTTTATCACTCGCCACCTTTTACAATAGACCAAAATGTATACAAAAACACTGCAATTGGTGCCGAACAGTATGTACTACAACTGATCAGCGAAATAGAACATTTTAAAGTGACGTACACCAAACCCATCATCCACGAAGGTTTCTCCACCATTACAGAGAACATGACAGTATCTGGAGATTTATTAATGTTACAAGAGAAACAGACGGATATTATGTTTGGTGCAATGATCTTGATATATTTTAGAGCCACTGCCTTCGAATCCCTCAATTCTTACCTACCCTACAAGGATAACGTAAGAATATACGTAAAAAAGGCCGGCTTAGTACCTAGTTGGAAATATATTTTTCTAGAATTTCAACCAACCGTTTGGGTAATTTTGTGCCTCAGTTTCCTGGGCTTCTTCATATTGGTCGTTGCTTTGTTGCGTGTGAAAGACAGAACCTCGTTAGTTTTAATAATGATCGACCTTATCTTTCTTCATGGCAACAAGGCGGTATTTAAATGGAAAGGGATTTTTATATTTTGGATATTCTTCGCTTATCTCATCAGCACATTTTACCAATCCAGCTTAGTTAGTATCACGGCGAATCCGAATAAGGATTACCAGATTTCGAACGATGAAGATTTGATTTATTATAACGTGGAACCCTGCATATGCTCAGCATTACAGACCTACCTGAGTGGGCTGCAGAAGGAACTAGAAGTGCCACCCAAACCTGGTTGTACTAAGATGCTAGATAGTATTCACTCAGCCAGCCGAACAAGCAAAAAGTACGCCGTGGCATTAGACTCCATATATCAATATAACAGACACTTGTTCCATGATGAACAGTGGGAAGATTCCGTTTATCCTTTTAAGCGCCCACTAAGTAGTATTATCTATGCAATTTATTTGTACAAAGGTTTTCCACGGCATAGTTCATTAAACGCACTCACGATGCGATTCAGGGAACATGGCCTCGTCGATAGGTACATTGACCTTCTGTACGAAGAGCGCTTTAGAAAACTAGCGAAGACAACTACCCGCATGACCAAACGGAAACAGCATATGATATTCCCCTGGTATATTCTCTTAGTGGGATCCGTTATCGCATCCGGAGTGTTCCTTTTGGAATTGTTATGTAAGAAGAAGGCGAGACCAATTCAAATTCAAGATTAAACAATAAAATCATGGGACTGTTACCCACTATGTGACATATAGGAAAAAGCTCGGATAAGGAAATAGAGCATTTGATTGCTTCGTTGGTAGAGTGGTTGCAAGCGTGACTGCCGATCGAGAGGTCTTGAGTTCAAATCCCGGATCGGGCGCTAATGGATTTTTCTAATTTAGTGTGATTTTTAGGTGTAAGACAATAAACTCACCACTTATTCCATGTAATTTAAACGTCACTGGTGAAACGTGTGAGTGTACCACACTTCTCCGCCTACCCCTTCGGCACTTGCATACGTGATGTTACTTTTTTTTAAAGAAATAGGATACATCGAATTTTTTTCAATCGAATCTTAAGAAAGTTCGAATACGGGATAAATAATAAGGTGGGATCATTCAGGTTACATTGCGAAAAAATCGTCGTTGACAACGAAATTAATCTTTTTTTTTTATGATTTATCCGTTGAACGAGTTATTTCCCTCAGAATATGAAGGTTCAGGCCAAGACTATACCAAGCTGGTCGAGCGTAGACTTAAAACTTAAGAAAACCACAGTGTGTAAGCCTACGAAGATTTCTTCAGCACGTTATTCTACACTATTTAAATTTATCTTAACCTTGTGAAGTCATAATCTAACATTGTCAGTAATAATTAAAACACCTTATACCAAAATATTGATTGTTTCTTTTTAACCTAACAATTAGCAACCAGAACCAGTACCAACCAACAGGACGTACAGAAATGTAAATGAAAACAATAAAATCAAATGTACAATAAGGGAATTAAAATGTTGAGTACTGCGTTGGTCGAGTGATTGCAAGCGCGACTGCCGATCGGCGGGGTCCTGGATTCAAATCCCGGCTCGGGTAGGTATATAATAAAATAACGTATCTCACCGAGTACAAGAACGAACTGAACTTTATTATTAATTGAAAAAAAATGAGTATCTAATTCAAATAACATCTTTCACATATTTAATCCTAGATGTCGCCAGTAGTAATTACTTGGTACCTACATATATTTTTCTATTACAATAGGGTACTATTGGATTTTTCTAATTTAGAGTTTTTAGTAGTGAC
>DWDT01004421.1:0-11260 GCA_018245595.1 Microceris scylla | reverse complement strand
TGGAGAACAGCTTATAGACGTGGCTCAGGAGCGAGATAGGTCTGTAGTTTTTAAGAAGGGATTTGTCTCCCTTCTTAAAAAAGAGTACCACCACACTCCTGCTCCACGCCTTCGGAGTTCTCCCATGACGGATGATGGAGTTAAAGAGATCCTGCAGCCTCTGCAGAATAGGAGCTCCTCCTGCCTTTAGAAGCTCTGAAGTCACTCCATCATCGCCAGGGGCTTTTCCGTTTTTAAGCTGTTTCAGAGCCAACACAATCTCGTCTTGACTGACATCAGGCAGATCGTCACTGTAGTGGCGTGTCAGGGTGGCTCGTGGATCGCGATTGTCTCGTTTGGGATAAGGAACATGTGCAGCGTACAGCCGACCATAAAAGTCCTCGATCTCGGCGAGAATCTCCGGCCTTGACAGTACGGTCCTACCATTGCGGGTGGTCAGCTTCGTCAGGTGGCCCCTTCCAAGCTGCTGAATGAATACCTTGGACCCTCGGTTTCGCTCTATCGCCTCCTCGATCTGGCGAGTCTTGGAGCTCCGAAGGTCACGGCGTACCATCCTCGCAATAAGCTTATTCAGCTTAGACCTCTCCGACGAAGTGGTCCCTGGTTTTTCCCGTCTTTCTGTCATAAGCCGTAGAGTCTCACTCGAGAGTTTGGACTTTCTGCCTTTACGCTGCGTTTGGCAGAATTTGATGCCCTCATCCCTCAACGTTTCAACCACGATCCGTAGGGCCTCGTCGACGTCATTTGTGGGTTCCAAGGCAACGAATCTATCGCCGAGAAGTTTTTCAAACTTCTCGGTTCCCGCCATGATTTGTACCGGATCAGGTCGGAGCGTTGACTTCATCAGACGGTTCCTCTCAAGCTTGAGATCTACATTCAGAGAGCCTCTGACAAGTCGGTGATCAGATCCGGTATTAAACCTATTGATCACAGAGACATCTCTGAATATATGCTTCTTATCCGTCATGATGAAGTCAATCTCGTTTTTAGTCACACCGTCGGGGCTTCGCCACGTCCACTTCCTGTGGGGCTTCTTCTTAAAAAACGAGTTCATTAAAAAGAGCCCCTCCTTTTCTAGGAAGTTGACTAGCATTTGCCCCCTGTGACTTCTGGATCCATAACCATGCGGGCCTACTCTAGATTCGTCGCCATTCTGGATTCCCACTCTGGCGTTAAAGTCCCCCATAACAATGTTGAAGTGAGCCTTGGTGGTATTGTGTAAGGCTTTGGATATGTCCTCGTACATATCCTCAACTTCTTCGTCTGAGTGTGTCGAGGTCGGTGCGTAAACCTGGATAACCTTCATACTATACCGTTTGGATAGCCGAAGTATCAGGTACGCTACCCTGGTCGACACACTCGAGATTTCTTCAACATTGTTACAGAGGGCTCTATTGACGAGAAACCCTACGCCACCCTGGGACTTTTGTTCGCCTTCGCGGTAGTACAGAAGGTGGCCTGAGTCTAGGGTGATGGTATCCTCCCCCTCTCTGCGGACTTCACATAACCCCAGAACATGCCACCTAATGTTCTCCAGCTCTACTTCTAACTGCGCTAGATGCTGATCAAGCCTCAGAGTACGTCCGTTGTACGTTGCCAGGGTCAGGTTTTTGTGGTAGCCGATCGTAGCCCGGTGATTCTTAGCACCCCCTGCCCTGCCGTTACCGTGGCCGCTACCGTAACCAGGAATAGCAGGGCGGCCGGGGACTGGGGGCCATTGCTTTTTGCGCCTATCCATGAGGGGGATTTGCTCATAATCTCCACGCTGAGCATGCGGGTTGGAGATCGCAGGACATGGCTTGTCGCACCGCCGACGCTGCTGCCCGTCGGTGGCCAGGGCATTTAGCCGTGCCTATTTAGGCTGAGCTATACCGCAACCAGCCGGTCGCCAGAGCCTCGTCTGTTATAGCAGGGTGCACCACGTGCAGGTGAGGTTGGCTTGGGCTCCTGAGATGGTGGTTGGAACCCCTTTCACCCCATACACTATATAATAGATGTTAGATATACCTGTGTGTTCTCCAAGCGGTGTTTGAGTTTCTTGTGTAGCTCTATCCCCTTCTCACTGACGAAAGAGTAGCCGCACAGCTCGCACACGAAGTCCGACGGATGCTTTATGCGGATGTGGCCCATGTACGTGGTGAACTTGCTGCCAACACACACTATCATCATCAACCCATTATCGTTCCACTATTGTTAAGCTCTCTCATCGACTTGCACTCATAGCATAGCATAGCATATATTTTCATTTCCATTTTCAAACTATACTCCTCTGCCTGCTCCTTCGAGAAAATAGAGGCGTGATAGTAAGTCATTTTCGAATTACATTTTTTGGTTATTCGCTACCTCCAATCTCTACTATATCTCGCCCACCTAATATAAGCTACATTAAGTTTGTTTTCTTTAATTTGCATGAATACACGTATACGAGTACAGCATACTCAGATTTTATGGGCTTTTTACACCTATTAAGGGTACACTTCACCCCCATTTGCCTTCCCAATTTTCCCTTCATACCTTTATTTGTCTGACAGTGGCTGGCAGTGGATGCGGAGAGTTGAACATCGAACTCAGTGGCGTGCTAGTGAAGAGGCTTTTGTCCAACAGTGGACGGGAGCAGGCTGATAATGATGATGATGATAATGACGTTTATTTATTTATTATCAATTAATACCGTTACAAAAAAATCCCTTACATTAAATAACACAATACTTTATAAAACACAATAATAAAAAGTTCATACATTGATCATCAAAAATAGAAGTTATTTGCAGATACTATAATTAAAAAACATTAATTGTCACCAGTAATTGAAAATATCACAAAAACAAGGATACATTTGAAACTTAAACAAACTTTTGTAACTTCAACTTTTACTTGCTTTTTAAAAGAAGAAATAGAGTTGCATAGAGCTAGTACTCTACTATATCATACTAACAGGAACTCGTCTTGGCAGTGGGGACACTTGTACTTGGTGCCCTTGTGCCACCTCTCGTGCAGGCGGGCCGTCTGTCTGTTGGAACGAGAATTATATATAAGTATATATCAATATTATCGTTAGTGGACTGAAAAAGGCTGTTAACGATGACGATATATCGTTGGTCTAGTGGTCGCAAAGCGCGTCTACTGATTTAGAGGTCCTGTATGCAAGTGTTCGGTTTATTAGAATATTGGATTTTCTAGTTAGAATTTTCTAACTTAAATTTCTAGTAAGAGCTCGGAGGTCTGAATTCGCGCCCGGTCTATAACAATAGGCTCACCACCTATTCCAAGAGAGTAAACACATCTTAACAACGTGAAATATTGGAATATAATCAAACAGTAACGCAACGTTAATAATATCTGTGCTCCTCGAGCGCTCGTTTTTATCTGTGTGATATTCTACGTTAAGTTGTTGGTTTTTTTTTTCTTTCCTCGCGTTGGCTCGCCAGCACGCCACGTTTGTAAGACAGTTTATAATATTTATTATTAATAAATCCAGTATTTTTCAGATTAAACAGCATTATTCATGCATAAAACGCGGGAGTGTATTGTCTAATACGAGTCTTCCTCTGCCCACCTCTTCGAGGGTTGCAGACGTCATGTTAGTATTTTGCAAGTGATCACCTGTGCGTGGTGACGTATGGACACTGGTTGCAGCTGAACCGCTGCGTGTGGTGCGCCGTGATGTGTTTCCTCAGCGCGTGCGGGTGCTTGAAATGCGTCTTGCATATCTCGCACTCATGCTCGCCACACCGCTGGAATTTAACATATGGATACTACACCCCCCTTTCCCCCTCTTTAAGCCAGTGTGAAGTATGATCATGAACTAAGTTCTTCGTATCATGATCGTAATTATCATCATCAGCCTACTATCAGGATACATGTTAACAAATGCAGTCAATACCACTAGTCACCACCACTACCTTCTTGGTAATGTTTTGTCGAAGTTTAACAGGCTTTTATTTTGTGAAATGTATGAAAAAGGTTGATAAGTATCTGTATGTCTGTCTTTCTCTTTGTAGTGATTGTGCTGTTTAGGATAAAACTTCATTATAAATATTTATAGGATAAAACTAATATATCGGAATATTAGAAAAAAATTATAGGATAAAACGTTCATTACGGTTAAAACTCTAAAAGGTATAAGCTTCGTTCTCGAAAAAAAAACAAACAATTTTTTTTGTTTCAATTTTTGTTGAGCATGAGAGGGTTATTCATAAATAATAAAAACAAACAATTTCTTTACACACTAATGAAAACAAAGTAGAAAATCCATAAAATTATAAATATCGTTTCAAATACAAAAATTACCATAAACTTTTTTTATTTTTTCATAAAAAAAAACAAGAAATTCTAAAATAAAAGGAAGTATGTATATATACAAAATAGCACTGAGCAAATGTTTAAAAACGAAGAAATATAAAAAAATATATAAAAGTAAAGTATATTTCTTCCTTTAGATAAAAAAAGTCTAACAAAAAGTTTAAAGGGATTATTCGACAGCCACAGAAATAAACAAAAGAAATATTTTCATAGAAACAAAATCAATTTTAGAAAATATTTAAGTACACCAGACAAACAGCGGGAAGGTAAAAGGATATTTTTTATCAAACTTAACATATTGCGTTCAAATCACTCAAAAGATAAAACTTCACTTATGACCCCTACACAACCACTGATTTTGAACACTGTATATGTCCGACGAATATTTTGTAACCAGTGTAAATAAACAATATAGGAAAATTAAATAACATTATTTTAGCCTGGTATCGTCTCGAAACTCATACATTCCTTATGTAACTGGTAATCATGAAAAACATAAAAATGTCAATAGTTGAATATTGTGTTGGCAACACCTTATTAAACACGACGGTGCTGCCATCCATGCAACAATGTTACCACTAAGGCGATAGTGCTGCGATCTGTTCAATAACAATGGCCATTTTATGCGCGAGAATTATAATTTCATCGTTGTATAGTCTGTTAACAGCAGTTACACTGTGACCTAGACTGCGACAAGGGTTATGTATCGACAAGGGCCCATGTTTTGCAAGACTATCTATTTATTCCCAATTTCTCATTTTACTATCTAAAATGAAAACAAAAATGCAATTGTTTTAGCCAAATTCTAGCCTGTTATATAATAAAATTAAATCAAATCGTGCGACACTCGGACACGTTTTTTATCAACTTATGGTTATTTATTTATTTATGCAGTATTTTTTTTCTTTGATATTAATTCAAGTTTTTTCTTTGATATTAATATAAGTTACACTTTTTGAGCGTGGTGAACGATAAGAAAACAATTTTTTTTTCTTTTATTGAGTAAATGAGAAGTTAATATCGTTTAAAATATTTTTATTATCTTACAATACATGTAGGTTATTCAGGAATTTTTATCATTGAAACTATAGCTTTATGGTAACTGAAATAAGTTTGAGACTTGATATCTTCTCACAAACACCTGCTTACATATTCGTCTGATTTCGGAGCAGCTCGTCTCGATCTGTGCGAGCTTCGTACAGTGGTACCATATTATCATACACGTTAAGCGAACGCTCGGCCGAGCTTTAGGCACAAATGACCTAAGCGGGCGCGCGCTCGCGACGACCGCTCCATCCAAGCTCGCACATTACCACACCGTGCATGTACACGTCTAAACACATCTATAGACCGGCCGCGTTTGTGAATTGCAAAAACTATGTACTATATGGTACGCGGAGTTGGGGGTGTTAGGTTTTTATTTTCGTTACGGAATTTTTTGATTCGGCCGCCGCGCTCAAAGCCCGCGATAAAAGCTATGCGATAGCTTAATAAATAGAAATGAGGCGATCCGACAGAGAGCACAAATTATCGACATAGTGCAAAGGATTAGCAAGCTGAAGTGGCAGTGGGCTGGTCACATCTGTCGCAGAAGCGATAGCCGCTGGAGTAGACGTGTTCTGGAGTGGAGACCACGATTTGGCAAAAATAGTGTAGGACGCCCTCCAGCTAGGTGGTGTGACGATATACGCAAAGTGGCTGGCAGTGGTTGGATGCGAAGAGTTGAAAATCGAGCTCAGTGGCGCGCCACTGGAGAGGCCTATGTCCAGCAGTGGACGGGAGTAGGTAGATAATGATGATGATGATGAATGTAAATTGTTATTAAATATTTTTTATATATATACAAATATCATAGAATTACATCGTGTTTGAAAATATGTAATATCTTTTAATTTGACATTTTCATTATCTTTACAGGTAAGGCAGTTGTTATAAAGAGTTGATAATTTTAATTTTTAACATTAATTTTTGTATAAAGTAAGCTTGAAGACTGAAGCTTGAAGGCAAAATGCGTAAATATCACTTCTTATGGTCACAGGTTAGCACATATATCGGTGGCGGAGATAATACAAACAAATGTGGATCTGGAAAGCGAAATAGGTAATCATTTCTCTTGGTACTGTTTAGAAGTTATTATTTTTTTAATTGACACATCTTCAGTTGAGTGAGTGGCTATTAGTCAAATGAAAAAGCCACTATAATGATAAAATATAATCATCGCCACTTATGTATATTGTTCTACTGTTGGACAAGGGTCACCACTCAGAAGGTTAAGAAATATTTTTCCACACTGATTAAGTGCGGCTTGGTACATAACAGTACATAATTCTCTACCTTAAGATAATGTTCATTTACATAAATATTAGAAATATTTACCACATGATCCTCCGATTTCACTCTTTATATTGTCCATACAATTACTATGATCGTCGCTTCCACTTCTGTAAGAAAATATATAATTGTGTGTATTAAGTACAAAATGTGACTGTTTGCGCGCCTGATCTTCAACTAATAGTAAAGCAATTGTTCTCAATGCCGTTGTCTATGGCAATTTTAAAAAAACTTCTAACCTAACTGTCACTGCATACATAGTGTGTGCTCTATAATGTAATATATCGTAGCAAATACTTTTTTTGGGCATCGATTGTTCCGCTAAAGACAGTGACATTTTAATTTTCAATAACAGGCAATGTTAGTTTTGCATATGAACCATTGACATGTAATTTGAATAGTAATAGTGTCAAAAGTATTTTTTCATTGCGTAAACTTAAATACTATGCAAATTATTTGATAAAAAATTCTACCATACAATCATACAAATTAGGCAAACAAAAAATTATTATCAACATTTTTAGACTCAAAAAAGTGTCATTACACAAGATTTTGTAAATTTTAATTCAATGGAATAAATGAGATAGCAAAAACACAAGTTGTTTTTTTTTTTCATTTAAGTCATCACCTTCAACTCCGTAAAATTATATTTCAGTGTCAAACACATATCTCAACCCCAACTTTCAAATCTACTCTATTCTACGGAAAGAATATCTCAAATAAATACGAGTTCATTACATAAAAAGGCACATACGATCCATCATTCGAATTGATGTTATTCATCGAGCGCGACGTGTGGCCCGGCTGCAGAGCCCCTTGCTGCAGGTCGGCCAGCGAGCACGCCTGCCGCAGCCGCGCCACCAGCTTGCGTTGCAACAGTACGTTCTGGCAATTAACGGAACAGCTCGCATCGTTACCATTGTTCTCGTTGTCGACCTGCTCTATATTAATTGTAGGTATACTCCCATTCATGTTGGTACTGACACTCTGACATTTGCAAGTGTTCGTTGGGGAAGCTCCATGCTTTTCCTTGGAACTTGTGTTTTGTATGAATTCATTGTTTCGCGAGGACCGGTGTATGTTGGGATCGGAAGCGCACTTGTCGTTGTACTGCGTCAGCCGTCGCTTGTTCATCATTGACAACTGGTATTGACCCCTCCGGCTGGACGTGGGCGATATGCTCGGTGACCTCGTCGGCGAATTGTACGCCGAAGTAGCTCGCGTCCGATTCTTCGCCCCATCCTTGATCTCGTATTCCGTTGCTATCGCCTCGAACACCTGCGGATATAGAATGACTTTATAATTAAAAATAGCTTATAATCGGAATAAAGTATATATTATAAATGCGAAATTAATCACGTACTGTTTTACTTTTTTTAAGCTGTTTGAGTTATTTTATTGAACTTTGGTATTTACAAACATAGTTTAAAGTCGTAGAATGTATCCATTTACTTGGCACACTTTTAAAATCAATTGGACTAAGGTGAACTGAAGTACCTGACAAGGATTTTCTCCATGTGGTGTTTCTCTATGTTGTTTTGTAAGGCGAGAAGTGTCTATTGATAAGAATATGGTTAGCACAATCTATGGCATTTTTATGTATAAGTGGTTTTCTTAAAAAGGAAAAATATAAGTTCTTTTCGCTGTGCTAGGAGGTAGGTCTCCTAGCAAAGCGAAAAGAACTCAGATTGAACCAATGTCACTACTTGGGAGTAGTGACATTGGCATGGTGAATGGGCCTGTGATGATCTTTAATGCGGTGATTACACAGGTGATAATATTCACCTGTTCCGCTACTAAATTCCGAGCGTATGGCGAGTCTTTCGGGGGAAGGTTTTCCCTGCAAAGTGCACATCGGTCTAATCTGCTCCAACATGCTGTAAAAAACAACATGCTAATTACTTAACTCATAACAATACAATTAAAAATTCAGTGTTGATAACAAAACGGAGAATGTCTAGTCCATCTCAACTTAAATCTGTAGGATTTACATCACAAGCTTAATTGGTCTGCCATGCATCTCTATCCAATAGCTAATGTCATACTTATTTTTTGTTAGTACAATGCAAGGTCGTAAAAACGCTAAGCACCACGCATATTATGATTGACTGCATATAAAACATGCAACATACGCATAGGTATGCATATATATGCATACATATAAAGGTACATATTGTCGTGTTTATTCTCCATAGAGATAGGCAGAGACTGAGGATTTACTATCGTTCGAGCAGATTTCTTACGCCTTTTCTACACTCAATAATATTATTCTATGATAGTCTATCAAATATATGTACCTACCTTCACAATATAAGTGTGACCGTGCGCAGTTCAAGGCTTTGGCCGCTGTGGCAGCGCACACGCAGCAGGACAGCGCGCGCACCACGCCCGCCAGCGCACGACGAGACCTCTCGCCGCGGGAGCCCCCGCCGCAGCTCCATAGCAACTAACGAACCAATTACCAACCTCTCTGAGCTATGTGTCTTGTGACATTAATGCCATACGAAGTGTGGGCTATGCTTAAAGACATTGAGCTGATGCGAGTACAAACGAATGTGTGACTCAAGACACAACTTTTAGTCTACCATGTTGGACATGTAGTACTAAATATTACTTATATCTTGCATTTATTAAGCCGGTGCCATACAACAGCGTTAGTTAATGTGAAATACAGTTAAATAGGAAATTTCTACCTCTGGGTCATCATTAGGATCGACGCCGCAGTTCCAGCACAACAGAGACACGCCATGACCGGATCCATCACCTCTTATCAGACCAGCTACTTGACCAATCTGTACACATAATTTTTAAATGAAAAAGTAATGATCAATAGAAAAAATACGAAGTAATCAATGGATTTTGTCAAATTAAATCGACTGGAATTATACTTAAACACGCAAGGACTCTTAAGTACTTTTTTCTTAATGTTGTATTTCTATTCAACTAAGTAATTAAATATTAATAAAATTTAAACGAGCTTGAAACAATAAAGGTAATATAACGTACAGATAATTAATAATAAACAAATGATAATATTTAGTATCTGTCATATTTTTGTGATCACTGTACATCTTTGTAAGGTAGGAGAGAGAGTAGGTACTTTTCAATTTTGCAACTCTGTATTGACCTATTGTCCATAATGAGGAAGACTAGATTAGATAAAAAATTAAAATTCACCGGCAACCCTAAAAGATCCCTTCCATCTGCTTGTAACAAACAATCGCCAGTTTTTAAGCCGGCCGTGTCTGCTCTGGACCCTTTGATCACTTCGCGGACCTGTAAATTTATGCTATTTATCGTACAAAGTTTTATCTTATCATACGGTTTATGCTATTTATCGTACAAAGTTTTTTCTTATTATTAAGTAAGTCCCCTAAGCTGCTATTCTTTTTAATTTTTTTTAAATAACTATGTTGTACTGCAAAATCTTCGAATATATTATTACGTCTGGCAGTCCTTTTATAGCTAATATTTATAAGTTAATAATTTTATAATATTCTATTTTCGACAATGTGGTCGTATAAAATAGGGACGCTATATTTTTTTAAGGTCAAAGTGTACACAAAAGTAGCAATTTATATGAACATAAATGTGTTATTTATATTATTAAGCGTCATTCGCAAAACGCCGTAACCATATATAATAAGAAATCAAAACGATAATATAGTTTCGGGTTAGATTTGTAGGATAGACAACAAACCGAAAATAATACAGAATTACTGTTTTCCGATAACGTCGCACAGTTAAGTGTGTCGGTCTATAATGTCACAACATTAAGGTGGCAAGTCGGTTGTTTACATGACATGTGCACTGAACACGAAAGGTATACGAGAACCTCAACACCGCCATTATTTACCGAGGATGCGACACTGTTGTATTTATAAAGAGTTTTATGACCCGGTCGCACTTGCCACATCCGCGCAAACACCATTCTGGCGAAAACTTTGTTGATGATTTGCATTGTATTAAGTCGTTTCATGGTAATTTAAGACATTATTTGCATTTTTATGATATCCTACATTTGTCAACAATGTCATAATATTCATTATTAGTTTCGGTTCATGGTATTATTACATATATCACATTTATTTCTTTATTTGAGGTTCGCCAACGAAATGTAACCTTCATACTTTCTACAATATTACACATTTAACAATTCAAATGTAATTACAATTACAGGCAACCACGGTCTTTGTGAATGTATTTAGGGTACAAATGTAATAATGATATTAAACACTAAAACTTATAGGTATAAAGTTGTAAACTTATATATACATGTAAGTTTTAACAATTTATCTACATTTTAGTGATTTTTACAATTGTTTATATTATTTTTCAATAAATTATGGACTGTTGGAATAGTCCATATTATACTATATTTTTCAATAAATTGTAGACAATTATTTAATAATTATTATTTAAATTATGGACAACTTTTTAGAATTATTATTAAAATCCAATAATAGGTCACCTGGTATTCGAACCCAGGATCTCTCTATCTGCAGTCGTGATTGCAACCATTCGACCAACGAGGCAGTCAAGTCACTATTCTACGTACTTACTCATATAAAAACACGTGTTTTATTTTATTATGATCAAATAGACTTCACCTACCCACGGATAAGGA
>DWDT01004420.1:0-11261 GCA_018245595.1 Microceris scylla | reverse complement strand
GCATCGGGCACATATCCAGACTCCGAATCACTACTAGAAAATCTAAATTAGAAAATTTTTGTAGTGTTCGACCCGGGTTCGATTCCCGGGATTCAACTAACAAAATATATTGACAACCCTAGGGCGTGCGCCCTTTAGAATGATGTTTCCCTTTACCGTTATATACAGTGATAAATGAATCTCAGAAGACATAATATTGTGCATTCGGTAAATGTCAAAAATTATTTTTTTTTTACAATATGATGTTGCATTTATTATCCGAAGTATAACGAGGTAGAAATTAAAACGAAACAAATTATTTTATACTAATTTATTTAATGTCTTTTATTTACACGTTCAAAATCGCACAATCGTCTGTACAATAAAAGGTAATCATAAACGTAGCCTAGTGATATATCTCTTATTTTAAATAAAAGATACGGCATTTATACATCGATACATCTATATTAGGGTAACAAATAATATCGATAAGTTTATATTATTATAATCATTAAAATGTATGTTTTGTGCATTAATTTTTTATAATATTTACAAATTCAACAAGCGTGTGGAGCAAGCCCGATTAGTACTTTACTCTAAAATTGTTCTATGTAATAATTTTGTTCTTGTTACTTTTGTTTCATAATTTAAACGAACGTGTTCCTTTTATCAGAAACTCGAAATGATCAAACTATGTGTTTCAATCTGTCGTCTATCGTACTAAAATATTAATTTTTCGGTAACCTTGAGTTACTGTCACTAAATGAAATATACAATTAATAATTACATTGGAAGTATTTGATAAAATCTTTGGCACATTCAGAATCAGTAATAATTGCAAAGCGTGGCACCGCATTGGATATAATTGCCTGAATAGTTTTTGGTGAGCGTTCCATACATGGAATTGCGTTCCAGATTTAGGTTGATATCATAAACAACTTTAACAGTTTTCCGCAGAGAATAGCCCCACATAGAAATGTAAGCAACACAAAACTATCTAACTCAACACAAGAGATGAAATGTGTGACTTTAATTCAATTATTCAGTACTAAATAACAAGTAAAATAAATAGCCGGGAATCTTTTGACCCCAAGGTTTCAAACAATACGTATTTTATTGCAGACTAGGTCAGGACGTGAATACATCGCATATGAAGCAAGAGAGAATGGGAACGACGGGAACAATCGTGAATAATACAATGATCTCTAACGGTATCCTGGATAAATCAAAGCATCGAGAGAGAAAAGTGATGAAAAATTTCGAAATGAGTAAAAAGCACGTGGTAATAAATTCCACTGGTGATCAAGAGCATATTATTTTTATTAATATTTTTTTTATATGTTACAAGTTGTTTATTGATTGTAAATGCTATTAAAGGTTTTCTCTAATCTGTGAACTAAATGAATGATAATTATTTTGTGCCAAAACGCATTTCAATTGACACATTTCAAACGCACTGCAGACCATTTGTTGATATTAAAATTCATGAAATGTTCAAGTTGATTCACTTCCTGTCAAACCATGGATGTTTTAAGAAAATGTGACAAACATGTATACAAACGCTCACCATTAGAACAACAGTCCGCAAATATCCAACGCTTATAACGGGAAAAGGTTATGAGAACATTAAATTCCAGAAGCATTTTCCACTAAACGTATTCTTACACTATAAGTAAATTTTATCCCTGGAAGGCATAGACCATATAAATATAAATTCTCACACAATCATAGAGGATATGGCAATAGATCATTGGAATGATATGTCACATTTAAAACTGATGTTTGGAATGAATATAATATTTAAATTACCTAGTTTTTAATCGTATAAACATAACACATGAACATATCACAGTAACGAAAGTATTAACAACTTATTATTTAACAACGGTTATAATTATAATTCTGAGAATACAAAGAACGATACATGGTAAAATATGAAATCTAGCTCACGCACGGTTTTGATTTATCCCCCACTGCACCACCTTTGACTCTAAAACAATTATTCAAAATCCAACTGTGATGGACGAATATCTCAATAAAAAACCCATGGATGATGCGTAAACCACTTAACAAGAACAAAATATAAAAAACAGTCATTTTTATTTATCTAGAAACATACAATATAGTCAGATATAAAATCCATTTGCATGAGGACCACGAGCGCCAGAACCGATTCTCGCCAGCAGTGTAGACTTCTTGTGCCTAGAACAATGAAAAAGTCAACTGAATATTAAGTTATGTCAGCTTATTATTTAATAATACGCGTAATAAACGTCTTGAAACTTAACGTCGAAAGTAGACATCATGGTAAAAAATAAATGTGGTTGATACATGCTACTTGGAAACAAAAATTATAATCTCTAAATAAATATAAATTTCTAACAACGGTATGCCAATACGGTGGAAGGGAGGTAGAAACAAAGGAAGACCGCAAGTTATAATAAAATAATAAGGAAGCGTTGCACGGGAAGTTAAATTGAAGCGAAATTGTAAAGGAAACCACAGAGAAATGCACTATTACGTTTTCTTATCTACACTGACTTGTTTCACTTTGCATAGATAAACGGAGAATACAATTTAATTTAAATATATCAGTAGAAGCAGTGAAACAATTAAAGGATACACACATAACACTTATATAATATATAATTACGCATATTGCAGGTGTATGAGCTCATCAAAATTTAAAATACGCGAGAAAAAAAGTTTAATCTTTTTTGTTCCCGTTAGTCAGTCCCTAAATGATATTATTTATTTTCATGTATAACAAAACCCTACTTCTTCTCCTTCGTATACAACATACATTACTTTTTCCTGTTTCTACATTAGTCACTCTCTTCATACACGCACGTCAATCAAGAAAATCCCTGAGTGTTAAACTGTGTGTATAGTTGCGCGGTTACTGTCTCGCAACTCTCTACACGGTAGAGCAAGTCCTTCATCGTACGATTGTACCCGAGCTCTCAATAGCCTATTCCGAGGTCACAAACGCGCGATTGTACGACGCGATAAAAGTATTTTCACGGCTTACATTTTTTACACTAGTCTAAATTTATGTTTAACGACCCTAAAAGTTTAAGCTAGTGTAAGAAAGCGTCGCGGGCACAAGTACTAAAATACATTAATGCTAAATAGGAAAACACGTTTATAATCACTTCACAGCTTACGACAAACAGTATTGGTAATTAGTATCATTTAGCTGTATAGCTGTATTGCACATTAAAACACAAATAAAAAGTTTTACGAAGTACCTACAAGAGCATGCAATGGGTGGTGTTATCGCTCAAGTATGTATCTATTTTTATTTCAAACGTGCTATTAGACTACAATTTTATTTTATAAACATACCTTTATCATATTATACCTTTATCATACCTTTATCATATTATACATATCGTACATATGGGTGTGGGACACAATAAATTTAATGAAATCAATGAATATACGGATAATAAAAATATAGATAAAAAGCATGAACGGGCAGAAAAATGAATGTATACGAGAAGAAATGCAGAATTAGAATTTTATTTTCTTATCACTGCCACTTGAACGCTCCTTTAACTCGCAATTGCCTATTCCGAGTCCGCAAACGAGACCGTACAAGGCAATAAAAACTCGAATGGGGTACAAGTTTTTATTTCGAGTTCAGTAAATGTTTTTTTACGTTTGTTATTTATATTAATTGCTATATACTTGTATGTATTCATTTATAATAACATGAATTTTTCTGTTATGTCTCCGCCTTTTGATATACAAAAAAGAATTCCTATTACAAAATTAATGTTTATATTTTAGCACTAAGGAAAATATTGTAATGTCGGAGGATATTAGACAGTTTAATAGTACGATTTACGTTATATATAATTTCCGTACCAAATACTTGGTTTCGACCAATTTAAAGTGATTTGAGGAGCGAAGACTACATACATATATCTCCACAAATAATAATAGTGTTCATTTTGAAACTAAAATAATTCCATAAAGCAAAGCAAATCACATACCAATCCATATACCAAAACCCATTTATAAATTATGAACTATATGCTTTATCACCTTTAAAGACAGTATTTTTGTATGACTTTTAAAATTCCTATATTCTTCGCGATTAGCCCGTAAACATCTATGCGGCTGATTATTTTCTAGACTGATCGCTCCCAAACATCTCTGAGTAAATTTCAAAACCATTTTCCCATTGTCTTTTGTACAATAACAATAGTATACAAAAAATCAGTGTCGTTAATTTCCATTATAGCTCCCTCCTTATATTTTATTCAAACATTTCTCTATTTGATATCATATTATTCGGCTGTTCAAACACTTTTTCCTCGGGCCCCGGGTACTGCAAGAATTGATTGTATGAGGTCTGCACTGAATATTTATGAGGGTTAAGTGTGTATGCGAACTCGGTGAATGTTTAATCTATATTTGGTGGTAGGTGAAGCGACCCGCGTCGTCTCAAACCGCACGCCTAGTTTCTATGGAAGTTCCCGGAAAACCACAAGATGTAAATTCGAAATAAACTCAAATAGAACATCGAATTCGATTAAATATTCTTTTCGGGTATATTACATTGTGAAATCATTAAAATGGACGCTTTAATGAAATTAAATATGAAATTTTTTTCGTAAGGTAACATAGCATCCCGCGACGCCATTCAGCCCGTTTCGCCCGGACTCCTTGTGGCGCGTTCATTTTTTACTGCGAGGGGAGAGACGTTCTTAATAATACAGTATATTGTTACAAAGAATAAAAGTAGCGAGCAAACTCTTTGCGTAGCTCCTAAGTCGTTTTGAAAATACTCTGCGGGTAAAAGTAAACAAAGTATTGGTTTGATAACGGGTAAATACACCGCGAATGTTTTAACTTGCAAAGCATAAAACAATATAAAGACAGCTGATTTTTTCCTTAATCTTGTTATTATTTCCTTTGATGTTACCTATATTTATTGAATAGAAAGAATACTAAACACTGTATTTATAAACAAGGTTATTTAAGGTAACTATTGGAGGCTCATTTAGTACGAGTATATAGACACAAAATACAGCTTTGTCGTACAAGCGGTTACAGGGTTGGCCTCCTATACGACAGATATTTAAATCAGTATGATGATTTCGTGACGATGTAAGTAAACTAAATACAGTCGAGATCAGATAATTACGACGAATATGCGGCTTCCTACTCGTTGAACAATAATAAAATACAGATGTAAAAGGATGTAAAAGAACGCTTCGTGTGAGAGAGAGTGTTGATGTATAAATTAGAAACGGCATGATCTAAATGTTGACATGCATAAGGATTAGTAGATGAAAAAATCATAAAGCAGACACGATGTAAATATTATTCATTATACAAGCAATAAATAATAATAAACTAACCAAAAACAGCAGCAATAACAGTGAGACGAAAAAACATGAAAATAATAATGCATAGAGTTCTAGTGGTAAGAAGCTAAGATTGAAATATTAAATAAATTATTGAAACATAAATAGCCGGGTAATTACTGTGTATGTCATAAGCAACAGGATTATTTAAAGTAAGTCACAAAATGTAAAGGTTGTAAAGGGGCCTTTATTATGTGTTTATTTTCATATAACATTTCCATCATAACTAACTATAATAAAATATTAACTTAAGCGATGAATATCTAAAAATACACACTGTATGGATAGATATGCAGAGTTTAGTGTTTGCCAGAAAAGAACGATTGTGAGCCGCTAAAAACAAAGAGCTTAAGTAGGTATGATACAAAATAACATTTAACTAACTATTCATCAAGCACTCAGGCAGACAAGCGACATAACTATTCATACTATAAACGTTGGTATAAAATATGTATTAAATCAGTACTATGGGTAAACTTGCTACAATAATAGAACTACCTTGCAACCATCAACCAGCGAAATGGACAGAGGAACATAAAAAGGGACTCTTTAAAGTAAATTGGTTGGGTACTCATTTAATCTACTAAGCGTGATGATTCTCCGGGAGAAACACATTTTATCCCTCGCGGTAATGGTGGTGTATGTGTATGTACTTGTATATCTTATACGTAGCTACATGAAATCGGTGTGAGGATGTGATGTAAATATTTTTTCAACAGTTATATAGTCCTGTTTAATAAATTCTCAGTTTATCGGAGACATAATGAGCATATGTGAAAAGAAGCGAAAAGAAATCCAATGAGCTGGAGCGTACCTGAGGCGTGGTGCGGGTGCGGTGCGCGGTACACGTGGTGCGCGTCCCGCTCGGGTGCGCGGTCCAGCTGCGCGCGCACCACGCTCGGCCGCTCCGTGCCCGCGTCGCGCACGACCGCGCGGCTCGTGTTCGTGCGCCGCACGCCTGCAACGCCACGTGCCTTACTTCATGCCATTCAACATATCATCCACCATGTCACATAGTGCGACTTCAAAGGGTTCCACGCTCCATCTCAAGAGCCCAACCCAACCTCATTCAGCCGTGGTGCACCCTGCTAAGGCTCTGGCGACCGACTGGTTGCGGTATAGCCCAGCCTGTCAAAAAAGCTAAATGCCTTGACGCTGACGAGCCGCAGCGTAGACGATGCGAGAAGTTATGCTCTGCGATCCCCATCCCTAATGCGAAGCGTGAAGATTACTCATATATGCAATAACTCCTCAGAGAACGGCTCGGTCCAGCAGTAGATGAAGGCAGGCTAATGATTTTGAGTGTAAGGTTACTGCTAGGTGTGATATAGAAAACATTTGGTCTGATACATCAGAGGGCAGTAATGTCACATACCCACTGCAATATATTCGTTTTTTGAGCATCGACGAAATTAGCGGTGTAGGATATGTGGGCCAAATTTTAGTTTTCGGTTACAGAAGACCAACATATAATCCGCCAACAAAGCACGTAGTAACGCTGCTATATCAGAAGACTATACTGTATTTAATTTATTTCATGAATAAATTGATATCATTTCAATAATATAAGTATCTCAAAATCACCGAAACCTACTTGAGCTTAGAAGAGAAGAAAGTTTAATTAAATGGACTGAAACTCGATAAATGTCAGTTTAACTACCTACGCTTTTAACTCATAATTACCAACTATTCGAATAATGTACCTTTTTATTTCGCCACATTTCTAACGAGCAAATTGCGCTGTTCTTGTTTCCAGTTTTCCAGATGAGAACAGAAACCTTCCACTCACTCATTTCAAGTAATTACTTTCAAGAGTACCGTAGCAGATTATTTATTAAAGCGGATTCATTTGTTACAATACTTTCTTTATGCTCGAGGAAGGTTGTATTATTTCATGTCGGATATGCGAGCGTATCCCCGCATTTTCATTTTATGATTACTATCCACTTTCTGTTTTTATAGATACATAATTGTGAAGTAATTATACATGCTTGGCAGCATCATACTTAAACTTACATAGTTTTAATGTTATTATATAAAGTACATAATGTGTATAACACGAAGCTTCTATTTATTACATACGTTGTGTATGAAGTGATCTTAAAATATTATTTTTAATTGTTTTCTAACAACATACGTACTCATTATTTGCATTATTATAATTGGACTCGAAAACAATAGTTCTAACATAACGCTTGTATCTCCTAGATGGGGTAGGCAAATAAGTGTAGTGTACCTACACTCCCACGTTTCTCAAGTTACGTAACCGTCCCACTATGGAATAGGATTTATCCAGATTTCGACCTGCTACTAGGAATATCAAGTTAGAAAAACCTGATAATAGCCGACCCAGGCGTAGAAATCCAAGACATTATTTATCTTTACTAAAACTTATCATATTCCGAAATAAAGCGATTGAAAGTAGGCTGCTCGCCAAACCTTATTTCCACCACGGCTCTTATAGGTGCCCACGAGCGTTAAGTTCTGAGAAAAGTTTCGCGGCGTGAAGTGGTAGATGAATGAGTGGGGGCATATATATTCACAGTAAAATTAAATTTGATGGTAGGTACTGCAGCAACGTAAGCACATATATTATGCAACAGAAATCAACGCGAAAAATCGACGATGACAAGGAAATGATGACGCGCGATAACTATATAAATAGCATGCACTTTTAGGACAATTCTTAACAAACATTTAAATTCTATAGTAATTACTTATGCAATATGAAATAATAAAGCAACAATGCTACCAATAGACCCTAATGATTTCAAATATAGGGATTTACATTCCATAAAGACGAACATTAATAATACCTACGAATAATGTACCAGTTAGGCCAATAATTATTTGTATAAATAGTTAAATATTACTTGTTTAATGGGCTATAGATGCTTTGTTGTCTATCCTATTCTATGACTATGAAATAAATAATAGTATCTACTTAAAATGCACATGTACCTGGCAAAGGTTGCGCTGGCATTACTTCTCGTTCAATTATATTTGGCAGAGTACGTAAATTGCAAACTTGCAGAATTAGAAACGTACCATACGTGAAATCTGTTCCAAAGATGACGTACAAATTTACGAAGTTGTGGTACGTATTCCGAATATCACGCTTCTGGTAACACTCTTGGCATGTACTATACAATTCACGTATCTAATGAGCTTACTTTATGAACTTACTTTCTTTGTTGGCGTTACTCTTCATTTCGGTAGCCTTTGGTGACGTTGACGGCATTGGAATCTCTGCAGAAAACACAAAACAGTTAATTTAATTAATAACAAGAGGATTGTAGACAGACCGATCAGACTTCCTTCGCTATCCAATGCCTCGAGGCTTAAAGGAATCTAGTTATCTGACAACAGAATAACGTAATTTGAGATCTTAATGGGACTCTAAAATTGTATTTGTGTAGATATTTCAGCTTCTAGTAATACAGTGTTCAAATTAGAATGGTTTGAGTTTAAATTTTACTCTTTCCATTTGTATTAAATAGCAAATGTTACGTAACTAGTATCAAAATATATAAATCGAAATATCGTAGAATTGCATAACATTAACAAAAGATAATTTATGTTTCGAAATTATCTTCATAAAAGCTAAAGTTAAAATAAGCGAGGCTGGCGCCTTCGCAATCTGCACTACGTCGTGCTTATTCCAACACTAGGGAACACTTAAGTAAGAGCCAGGTATCTAAGTAAGAAGACAAAGTAGAATATATACGCGGTCAAGATGAGGTCGGTACGCGGCATATACGAGGTGATACTCGCAGACCGCTTTTGTTTTACATGATATAGCGGATGCTTCGTGTGAAAGTGAAAAGGGGGCATGCTCCGATGCAGGTGCCAAAGGAGCACCGCAAGGAAGCTGGCGTGATAACAAAATAATAAAATAAGAAATTAAAAATAACAAAGTTCAAACTCGTATTGAGTACGGACATGCTGTGCACATGATTTCTCTATAGGTGATCAAATAAAAATAAGGGTTTCATTAAGAAGTACAAAAACTATCCTTACCGTACAATCTAATAGAGCCTTCCGTTTCTCCAAGGGAGTTTTTCGAAATACAGCGATAGTTCCCAAAATCGCCGCCCTGAAGGTTGCGCACTGTCAACTTCATGTGAGCCCTGTAGAAATGTCATAATTATAATAACTGTCTTCCCTTTAGTATTCGTCGGGCTTTATTTTTAGACGTCCCTAAAACTGTCCCTAAAAATGATATTTCATTCTTTGGATAGGTGTAGCATTTTTCCTTTCCGTACAATCCCAAATTATATTTGTTATCAAAGTAGAATTACCTATTACTGGTCATTTTAACCGTAGTACACTCCTACCCCTACTAATAATTGACATCGGTTCTACCTGAAGGCTACCTGTGAAGAGATCGCTCTGATAGCTACATATAAGACTGCCTTTTGTATACCTAGCAGTGCTGTTCATACAAATTATTTTTTACTGGTGTACAAATAAAGAGTATTATTATTATTAAAAATTCATTTTGCAATGCAAAAGGAACAATTATAATATACATAGAGAACAAATATAAATAAATGGTATAGAAAAACGTGATGCGAAATGTTCCTTTCAACGAAGAATCAGCGACGAGAAGACAGTACGTAAAAGAGTTTGTATCGAGCTTGAAAACGTCCAAGAGTTTCAAAAAGAAAATATTGCTTGAGATTTTTTACGGTCATTACTCTCCGAAATAAAAATTTTCAGCGCTCTTTTCGCCCGTGTTTTACATTACCACAGAGCTTAGTGGTTCGTGTCGCCCCGAGACCAAGAAATTACAGTGTTCAAAGCTTTGAGATGTACGAATTATATAAAATTTGGCATTAAACATCAACTCGACTTCAATTCGAGGGAAAATTGTCAAAGCTATTTTAAATCTGTGTTTTATTCCTTTTGTGCTTGATTATGCTAATTTACCTGTTCTAATTTCTCGAAAAATTAGACAAAGAGAGCGCTTTAAGCCACTCAGTCATATTTTTATATCATTGTGTGGAATCTCTCTTTCCACCCTTCTCTTTCACTCTCTTTAAGTGATACACGGACCCTTATGCTAAAGAAATGATACAGTATATGAGGAGCTTTACGCCTCTGAAGATTCATACAATAATGGGCAATGCATAATATATCGAGATTACGTCGACGCTGGAGTATTTACTCAGCTCTGCTCAGTTAGTATTAATTGTACGTAACACTGTGTGCTCACTCATATGTAAAGGAACTCAGTTGTAGAGTAATATGTAATATCCATACACGTATATATTACCGTTGTTATGTTATACCGTTCGGTGAAACATTCCATCTACTATGCCTAATCATAATATTCCCCAAGATTATATTAACTAAAGCTCTTATAGACTAATACAAACCGATTCTCTACTCCGTCCAAGCACCTATATTAAAAAGCTTTAATCTTGACCTGTAAGAGTTCTCGTCCGTGTTGATAGCGTATTTCTTCGTTGGCAACACCATCACGTTGTCGTAAACCCAGTAGGAGATGGCGCGAGGGTGCGCCTCGGTGTGGCAGTCCACCGTTACGTCCGTGCCCGCCGGGGCGCCGACTAGCTGATTCGGGACCCATATCATTGGAGAAACTGGAACAAACGATGTTGCTTACTACCTTGTTCATTTAAAAAAACGTAGAAGCGATTAGAGAGAGTAAACTTTACATATTCACATTTTTATTTTTTTTTATTGTTAATTTTGAATAATGAATAAGGGAAAACTGTATCACTGTGAACATTTCCAAACTCCATAAACATTTCCATACATTTAGGTACATATGTATACATATATCAAATATTGAACATTTATATTTATTGAGAACATTGTAAAATAAGTGTATAATCACGCACAGTGTATTGATAGTATCCACATTATGTAATGTAA
>DWDT01004419.1:0-11261 GCA_018245595.1 Microceris scylla | reverse complement strand
CTAATACATATGTAATTCAGTACCTACGGTTAGAAAATGTGATAGAGAGACACAATTCTAATCATGAGGATTGCTTAGATACAGTTAACAAAAAAAAAAAAAATAATAATCGACCCATTATAATTCCACTGTTGGAATATGGGTCTCCTCGCATATTGAAAGGGTTAAGGCCATAGTCTGCCACGCTGGCCAAGTGCGGGTTGGCAAACTTTACCCACCTTAGAAAATATTTTTTTTTATAAATTCTAACGTGTGCAGGTTTCCTTACGACGTTTTCCTTCACCGTTAACAAGTGATATTTAAATTAAAAACGCACTTTTGTAAAGAGGTGCGCGCCATGGATTTGAACCCAGCACCCCCGGAATGAGGGGCTGAATTCTTACCACTAGGCTATCACTGCCGTATCAATAAGGTTAACACTATAAATTCAACGCTAATTACCCATAGATGAAATTACCTACAGTTGTAGATTTTAGTTTTAATATTAAAAATACTTTCAGGTCAGCGAAATCCACATACCAACAGAATTCCGCGGTGCTTCCAACAACTTTCAGTACGACATTGCTATACTTATACTTGAGACTCCCATCACTTATCAGACCTTCATTCGGCCCGTTTGCGTCAATTTTGACAACAACTTAGACAAGATGCAATTGTCGACTGGAAATTTAGGAAAGGTAACTGCGGTATATAATTTAATACCGTTGTAGCGGTCACTAGAAGTATGCTTAACGAAATATGTTTATAAAACATTGGGTGTTGAAGTTAAGTGAACTGCGAATTGGCTGTTGAGTTGCGTGACTGTCGTCTGAATTTAGCTAAAATATAGTGTTGTCGTATAAGTTACATGTGTTTTAAAATTAATTTTAAATTTTACTATTGCGGTCATTTGATCATAACAACGTGTTACATTCAAAAACTGTTTACATTTTGTATATAAAATAAATATGTTTGTGATTTTCATAAAAAGTTGGACAACTGCTATTTATAACAACTTGCAGCGGAAAAAATAACAGTATTTCATCATCATCATCGTCATCGTCAGTCTGTAGATGTCCACTGCTGGACTGCTGCCTCCCCTAATCGGCACCACTCCTTCCGGTTCTGGGCCCTCTGAATCCAGCGGTTTCCCGCCGTCTTTTTCAGGTCGTCAAACCATGTATAAATTATTTTATATCGTGTGAACACGAAACCTTTGATGAAAACTCAAATAATAGTGCCAAAATATTTCAGAGTGCCATTTTCTAAAACATTTTGATTTCAGGTTGCTGGATGGGGTCTTACTTCTGCTGACGGCAATCCATCTCCAGTTCTGCAGGTTGTCGAATTACCGTACGTGACCTACAACCAATGTTTCGAGGAATCACCGGACGACTTCCGAGCGTACATCACTGCAGATAAGATCTGTGCCGGCTACTTAAATGGTACATGACATATAAACATCATTTGTAAAATTAGCTTTTGCACGAATCTTTCAATGTTTATAACCAATTTTTTATTTTCTTTGTTGTTTTAATTTAATCTTGGGCTTTTTCCGAAGAACTTCGGAAACATTGCGATGGAAACTTAAACAAAGAAATAAAAAAGGCAGACTGTGTAATTTACGATCTTTTTTTATGTATATAAAAAAATTGCAATTTGAAAAATATTGACAGTGACTTGGCACATACACTATTTACCTGGTATTTTTGTTTGCGGGGTATAAAAAAGCAACTGTAAAAAATTTTGCTAACAGCCTTAAAACAATGTTGCCAGGTACTGCGCTGTGTCAAGGCGACAGCGGCGGCGGTCTGGTGTTCCCGGACTTAGAGAAGGGATACAAGAAGTATTATCTCCGCGGCATCGTGTCCACAGCGCCCCGCAACGGGCACAAATGTAACTCTGACGTACGAACCACCTTCACGCGCATAGTCAAGCATGAGGAGCTCATAAGAAACTACGTCAACTTCAACGAGTAGTAACACTGTAATATTACAAACCAAAAATTATTGCCATAATATTAAATTACTGCACATAATTGCAGCTAATAATAATTATCTGTTTAATTCTACCCTATTTTGTTTACTCTGATAGAAAGTACAAAAATGTTTGTCTGTACTGTTCGTAGTCGTAAGAAAGGGTGATCAATTCAGTTCTCAATAATTTTGTTTCCACTTTGTAATGGATTCAAAATTAGCGTCCAAAGTACATAATTATGTTTGGAAGTCCATTGACTACTTTAATGCTGATTTAATAACACTTATTTATATGTCACCTTACTCCTACAATATTCACTTAATAATAAAAATGAATATTAGTTTTAAAATAAAACGCCAAATATATTTATTAAACAATATAGTATATTTGCACTATTTAACATGTGCCGTTCAAACTTACTGCTAATCATATAAAATTACAATTCTGTGAAAAAAAAACCAATGGCAGTCAGAACGTGAAAAATTACAATAACACTATTGTAGTACAAATTTGAAAATACATTTTGTACAAGAATTTAAAAACGGAATGTTTCGCACATTGCATTTAAAAATCAGCCTTAGGTGCAATTATGATTAAGCAATTATTTAAATTTATCTATGTTTTAAATGTATACGTCACAAAAACGGCGCGAAATTTCATCTTAATTTAGTCCTAAATTAAACCAAATGAATAAGATAACAGTACTTCCTTTTCTTAAAAAGTAACATTTGCTTAATAACATATAGTTTTTGATGTGCACAAATGCAACTATTTCTTTTCATTATTTTAATCGGATAGGTTTAACAGCTATTTTACCCGCGAACGGTAATGGACATGAACACAAAATTCTATAAGATAAAATAGTATTGTTTTTACAATATAGACAGCTTTTGATATAATTTCGAATGAACACCTTCCAGGTAAGATGTAGTACACTTTTCAGGTTTTTAAATTAAATGTGTTACATAAAGTATTTTTTTTGTATAATAATCACAAAATTAAAAACATGTACTTAAAAATGTGTGATGTATACAGTAAGTAGGTACACAATGTGCGTGCAGCGGGAAGGTGGTAGAATTGAGGATAATCAAGAAAACATATTATACAGTAAATGACATAATGAATCTTCGCCTCTTGGTTTAATATAAGACTGAACAATATATCTATATTCTAAAACTTCGTTTAACATACTTTGGTATGAAATATATTAGATAATATGGCTTAAAGGAAATAAAACAAATCATATCATTAATTAAAATTATTATATGTAAAAAATATTTTATATTTTAAAATGTTGTGCAAAATTACATAGTCACAGAAACAATATATCAAGATATCTCGTTTAATTGTGACGATATTTTATGGCAATTGCATCCATCTTGAAATAAGTTTCTGAAAGATATTTAACAAAATTAAAATTTGTATGCATGCAGTATGTTTATACTGATAATAATGAGAAATGGAAGTTACAAAATTGTTATAGAATAAAATATAACAAATAAGATAACATCAAAATCACCGTGTCCCTTTTACAAAAAAACATATTTTAGATTTACAACAAACAAATATGTAATTATGAAAAAAAAATATAAAGAATGGCGCCAAACGCAGCCGCCATTTTCCCTGCCGTGTAATAAACACCTCGTTACATTAGCTATTTACTTTCAATTTGAGTAGGTTTTCTGAAACATAAAAGACAATAATTAACTGTTTTATAACAAACGCTTGTAGACAATGCATGCATGCAAAGATGCAGTTACATACTGCATCTTTGCTCTGCTGTGCCTATGAAATATGATAAATGAGAAATATACAATAACTTAGGAGCAACTATTGAGCGTTTGTTAAAATTGTTCAAGTATGTGGTCTTCCCTACATATAGCCAATCAAAATTTATTTATTCATATAACGTTAATTCTAAAATTTATAATCAATATCTTATTATATAACTGTGTACATGAACTATTCATATTTTTACATATGATTACAAAAGTTTATCTAATTATAAAAACGTAACTCCAAATTTTGTTATAGTTCTATTTGAAAGTACCTATTAGTAAAGTCAATATTTTCGCTATACCGGTTAAAAATCTTTACATTTTAAAATTATTATATTCTGCAAAGTTTGTAGATAAAAGGCGATCAGTGTAGCAATCGATCCAGCGATCAGTCTGGCGATCAATATATCCAATGACTGAATGAGCCTACCTTATTACGACGAATGCGGAGGAAACCAGAAACCTTGCTGCCAAAACACAGTAATCAATGGAGCGATAGTTTTATCTCCAATCTCACTGACAGTTGGTACAGTCAGTCAAACTGCTGAGCCAAAAGCCAAGGAAACGACCTGCACCTAACACAAACATCCGCGATGCGAACGAGAATCCTTTCTATGTATAAATGTAACATTGCAGTTATAAACGTACATATGTAATTTCTCAGCTGCCTGACCACCACACAGCAACACAGCGGCAAGCTATCTCAGGATATTAAAATTGTCGTATAATTATTACTAAGTATAATTATCTAATAAATTATTCGTCAGAAATCAATGTCCAAAGGGGTTTAAATAAAGGCGACAAAGATAGTAATGTTTAGATAGTTTCTTCATCTGTCCTAAAATTCTAAGGTAAACAAGTAGACACCGGAAAAACTCGCTGTTATGTAACAAAGCTCCAGACGCGTCACCCAACCCACTAATCCAAGGGAACACTAATTTTTGTCAGTTCTTATTGCCGTCAGTTTTTTTTATGGTCAGTCATTTTTAACAAACTATTTTAAACCTAAATTTATTTAGTTTTCAATGACTGCTAAATGTTAAAAATAGTGAATAAAATAAGAGTGCATAAAATTAGTTTGAGTCGTGGATTTAGTAGCCGTTAGATGGTTAGAGCTATTATGTCGTCAGTCACTTCGTTCTTTCTTACTACGAGTTTTGCAAAACCTCCACTACCGATTAGTCAATCCTTTAGTCTCAATTCCATCCTTTCCAATAACGTAACAACTTTTAATAATTAATTGGACTACACTGGGCCTATATCTCCGCTGAGCGTGCGTGCGTGCGTGCGCTGGGCGTGTAAAAAGATTCCTTTTAATAAACACTGGTTGAATAGGAACTGTGGAAATGAAAAACACAAGTCCAATAGCGGACTAAGAGTCCGAAATGTAAAGATCAGCCAATTCCGTAAAAGAAGAAATTAAAAAACTAGAGGATACAGAATTTCAGCAACAAGGACGATATCTTTTTAATTTTCCTTACCTTCCAGAAAGTTAGTGCAAAAATAATAAAAAAAAGATTGGGATAGTAATTCATCTGAACTTTTACATTTGTATGTAAATATCTAAGTGTTTATATCTCGAAAAACCTGACAGGTTGGAAATGCTCTCGTTTAATACAGCTAATCATATATTCTACAAAATAAAATTTCGTTACGATTCTCATTATCAAAAAATAAAAATACCTCTGTGGTAGGAAACAAAATAAAATAAAAAATTATTCAGTTTAGTCAATGCTGAATGGGGTGGCAATAGCACCTAGTTTACTCGCCGTACCGAAATGTATGGAATCATTTAGGGATTAAATAAAGTTGACGCGCTACATGATGATCCTGGGCTCGGGCACGGAGAGCGCGATGGATTTATGCGGCAGCACTTGGCCCCCGTTGATGTAGAGCTCGTCCTTGACGATGACGTCCTCGCCGAGCACGGTGCAGTTCTCCATGCGCACCCAGCGCCCCACCACCGAGCGCCAGCCCACGATGCAACCGTCCAGCCACGCGTGCTGGCGGACACAGGCCCCGCCGAGGATCGTGCTGCGCTTTATGCAAGCGCCTAGAACGTTTTGCATTTGTATTAGTACTATATAAAACTAGGGAGCCGGACGGAACCGGGGAGGGAGGGCAAGATATTTTTGTGAAGGAAAAATAGACTAGCAGTGCGGACGGAACACTTGTGATGAAATTAGTGAATATATTCGCATTTCAATATACGGGAATGATCGATCAAGTAGGTCGAGTGGGTGGACTTAAAACGTGGTTGCTTTACATATGGCTTTTTTTGAGCCTGTCATGAGCGGTCTCCTTTTCCTCTTCTCTCTTGACGACGGCTTTGTAACA
The DNA here is from genome assembly GCA_018245595.1 of Microceris scylla. Taxonomy (NCBI): domain Eukaryota; kingdom Metazoa; phylum Arthropoda; class Insecta; order Lepidoptera; family Hesperiidae; genus Microceris; species Microceris scylla. Next base: position 5,190 of record DWDT01004419.1, on the reverse strand, counting down.
ACTCAAGGTGGATATGGGAAGCCTAGGACAAGGCGCGATGACACTCATTAGGGAAGGCTTATGTAGTATGTTCCTCGCTAGCACGAAATATGTTATCTGTTTAAGCTACTACTATACCATTTTTTTACTTCTTATAAACGTGTTAAAAATATAACAAAGCAACTCAACTATTATTCATAAGGTCCAAAAATAGAAATATCCTAAAATTGCCACAACTTACCGTCTTCCACGACCACGTCTGGTCCTATGGTAACGTTGGGCCCAATACGGCAACCTTTGCCGATGGTGGCCGTGGGGTCAATCAGCACGTTACCCACGACGCCAGCGCCATCATACAACATGCCAGAGTTCTTCTGGCGTAGGCTGCTCAGATATAAGCACATGCCTGGAACAAACGTAGACATTGAACAAATAGATAAAAAAATTGATGTGTTGTCTTTATAATTTAATACTGATGTAGCATCTACAAGTGTTTGATATGAATCACAGTGATTGCCGATTTCAGAATGTAGAAATTGAAATGGTGTTATTATAAACACATAAAAACTAGCTAGATACACATTTCTAATTTAATTCTGTTAATTGAAACAACTATAAATTCTATATAATTACTGAAGTAGAGGAGAACATTAGAAAGAAAAGAAAGAAAAAACAATCAAATTTTGTGTATAACTTAAGTGATGACTATAAAAACACCAGTAATTCATTTTGTAACTTTTAAAGGAAAAAATTTAGACTACAGATAATAGTTTAGTGCTGTGAATGATAACTGGATATACGTAGGAAATATACCTGTTAAGAAATCCTTGGGTTGACCAACATCCATCCAAAACCCTTGTAATTCCATGGCATACAATTGTCCATCCTCCGCCATGAATGGAAATACTTCCTTCTCTATAGATGTAGGACGCAATTCTATCCTGTCCAATACGGAAGGGTTCAAAATGTACAATCCTGAAAAGATAATTTAAGTATTAAACAATAGAATTGTTTTAGATTTTACTCTCAAAATTTAATTAATGCATCAGTATCAAATATACATTTTGCAAAATTGAGCAAGAATCATTTTATTTTCAGTGAAAATATTCAATATAAATTGGTATCAAATAATTCTTAAATGTATTGAATTTAATTACACGAAATAATTATTAGTTGTACATAGATTTGATTGCTTATAGTAATAAGTCATAGATACATTCTTTTTATTAGATTACAATATATTCCTAACAATTCCAATCAGATTAGATTTAGACAGATAAACGATTACATTTAATATCCATTAAACCGAATTAGAGTTAGAGGGTCTTTCTAAATGCTCATTATTATTTTAGAATTTTTTATTTACCTTTCTAAAACTAGTGAAGATATGAAGCATATCTTACTTACACTTACTTCCAAATCTCCTTTGTGAACAGTGAAAAATATATAGCTCTATAAAAACTATTTATGAGGACACTGACTGAATTTTTTGATAACACAAAATTTTTGGCATCAGCAGTAAACTATATGCCCAACTGATGTATATAACAAGAATAAATAACACTAGATGTTTTAATTTCAATTCTCACATACCAGCATTTATTTTGTTTGAAATGAACTCCTGCGGTTTTTCAACAAAGCTCTCAATTAGCCCATCATCCTTATAAACTACTACACCATATTTCGATGGTTCTTCAACTTTTGTCACTACTATAGTTCCTTCCTGTAATTAAAATGGTCTTCTTATGAAGCATTATTTCAATATGAAAGACATTAAAAATATTTGAACAACATATTTAATAATGGTTATGATTGTTGGATTTGTTGATATATCCTTTAAAATTCCAAAAATACTTTACTTGGGTAAAAATTTTTGGACTTTTCGGGAAGAAAGCCTCATTGATCCAGAGGTTGCAAGTGTGATTGCTGATCAAAAGGACCTGGGTTTGATTTCCTGGTTGGGTACTATTATGTGTTTCTACCTTGATATTACTAGCTCTGAGCAAGGATTTATACCTTTTTTGGCAGGTACTAAAACTAGGTCATTTTGTTCATTAAAGTAGTATGGTGACTAGTTGCTAAGAAATTCTCTTGCTGTTAAAACTAAGCTTGGTATAATTTCTCATACAAAACCAACCTTTCCATGACTCCTGTGAAATTTTGCCAGTTCTTTAAAAGGGAAATCACATATCACATCAGAGTTGAGAACGAAGAATGGCTCAGGACTTGCACTCAGTACCTCTCGTGCTAAGGCTAAAGGTCCAGCAGTACCCAGCGGTTCGGTCTCATGAGAGAACGTGAGAGATACCCCTAATTTCGAGACCTTCTCAGTCAACTCCTTTTCCATATCATCTGCCCTGTATGACACTGCAAGTATCACCTGGAACGAAGATACACTGATAGATTTTTACACTTGTCATTCTGACTTTTATTTGATTGTTCATAAGTCACTTTTCAATCAATTGTGCCTTTAAAACATAACTTAAAATTAAAACTAACATAAACTAAACAACAAACAGTGACCATAGGCATAACCCTAAACAGATTAATGTTATTGAGTCCAAATTAATGTTATTACATGTATGATTTCTTCTATTATCAATGTAATAATTATGCAATTTGTTTTCTTTTCTTTATATTTTCTTAAGCTCATGTGTATTTTTGTAATTTTTGTCACTGCTGCCGAACTACATGTGGAAAAGTGGCCCTCACTGGAAACCAGTAGTCGTGGGCCGTGCACAACTGCTCATGGCAAGACTGAGTGTGGGCCCTTTCCATTATAATACTGATTAGATCTATGTTATTTTTATTTTTCTCTTATTGTGATAATCGTAAGTCAACTGCTGTATTACAATGGAATAAAGATTTTTCTATTCTATTTAGTCACTGAGGAGTTGGTCTTAAACATATTAAAAATACAGAGGCAATCAATTACTGACTGCTACGAAGAAGTAAAAATTTAGCTAACAGTGTAAGAGGTAAAAAAACCTTATTCCATTAATATTTACCATCAACACAGTAGAAATATTATTTCTAGTCTAAATAAAAAAAAATCATGACTAATTATGTAATGGGAGTACTTACAAGATTTTAATACAATATTTACGAGTTTTTAAAATAATATGGTATAGAATTGTAGGGTAAACCATCCAATAGTTAGCTACTACAGCAACACTCCAGTATCTGCTTTTTACAGATATGTTACATTAGAGTTTAAAATGTTGTATAATTTAATACTGATGTTAAGTGGAATCATTGTACTCTGATTATAAATATACAAGTTTATGAACCAATAGCCTCAAGAGGAATTGTAATATACTTGTAGATTCAGGGTTTTACAAATGGCATACCAGTATTTGTACAATTTTTTTTTTTTTTAATGACGCGAGTTCCAGATATTGGTCAATATTGATTCAGTATAGGTTGGATTTTTATTACATCAATTACAAGGTTTAATGAGCAACCTTTCAAAAAGTAATCCTCGATTTAATTTATCGCAGTAAACCTTTAAGGTGCAGTTATTGAAAATTTTAATTCTTAATAAAAGTGTGACTACTGGATGGTTTACCCTACCTAAACTTAGAAAGGAGTAAAATGAATAATACAAGCAAGTAAAATAAACATGATTACCATAAAACGCCGGCTTGCGATAAGAAAACATGCCAAAGTATTAATACACTTACTTGCTTTACACCAGCTTCCACCAGTGCCTCTATTTGATGCAGCAAAATTGGCTTATTTGCAAATTCCACAAGAGGCTTAGGTCTGCTCAATGTAAGAGGTCTAAGCCGTGTTCCATACCCACCAACGAGTATAAGAGCTCGAATTTCCCCTAATTTCTTATCAGAACCACACATAATTTATGAATTAAACTACTCGGGGTACAAAAATATTTAACTGTATTTGATTTGTTCCTCAACAAGAAACAATGCATGAGTGTTCTACTTTACCTACTACGTGGCACTAATATGCTTTATTATTAAAATTTAAATTATCACAAACAAATAAAGCGAAACATCAAGCTGACAGTCTAGACGGAAAATTGACAATGTACGGTAGCAAATCTTTGACACACTGTGGTGACTCGGACACGTACGCGATTCGTTCATAAATAATAAGGAAAAATATAATTTTTTTAAATTTTTAAGCTAGTTTTTTAGCTTCGTTGCAATAGTACTAGTAGTAGTAGTAGTATAGTAGTATTTTTAATTAATCTAATAAAACATCTATTCATGTAATAATATATTTTAATGATTTCATTTTTTTTCGTTTTCATTATATTAGATTGGCATTATACATTGCTTGCTCCTGCGTTACACATACTTTCAATTAAACAACTGGCCTAAATGTCACGGTGATAACTGTCTCGAGCTTTCATTACGTAATGGCTGGTGGTTTGTCAGTGTCACAAAATTCTTTATAAATTTCCCTTCTAGTTATACAATGGCTGTCCCTGTGAGAATTCTCGCTAGATGTAAAGGTAAATATATATTTAAATTAATTTCATTTACTATAATCATATTTATTACACCGAATTGATTGAAAGTGTTAAAACATGAACCTTGTGATCCGTACGGTCAGTTCTTTTCTATATATCTACAGTGATAACCTTCGGATCGGTCATTGTTACACAGATTTGTTAAGTAAATACAGAAAGGTTGGGGCATTATCACGAGTTAGGCGATTTATTAGGTAACTTTCAATGAATTTTTAGCAAAAGTATTCACCAAAGTCGTTTTCATTAACCCTGTATAGCTGAGACCTTCAACTAAAAATATATTGTAACTAGATGTAACGAGATTGAATTACTTTTTAAACATATGAATATACCTCGTTGGATAACACTACATGAATCGAAGCACCTTCTGTTCATTTATTGATTGATTGACTATATGACCTTTGGTCAATTCACTTTGCTCACTGTTCTGTCTGACATCTTGTGTTTTGATATTCGGCGATAATGCTTGTTTGCATTGAGTTAGTTATCTGTTATTTTTTTGTTTAATGTTTGTCATATAAGATAAAATTGTATCGAATTCATAAGACATACATCATATTTAAAGAATACAGAGAATGAGAGTGACATGTGGCTGGATATTGTAAGATAAAAAATGGACCATTTTCGAACACTACAAAAATTTTCTAATTTAGATTTTCTAGTAGTGGTTTGGAGTCTGGATATGTGCCCGGTGTATGGCAATAGGCTCACCA
>DWDT01004418.1:0-11263 GCA_018245595.1 Microceris scylla | reverse complement strand
GGCAGCGTGCCCACGTTCACAGTTTTTCTGTAGTGTATTTAGTATCAGCATTGCATCCGTGCGAAGCCGGGGCGGGTAGCTAGTAAAAAATAAATAATCGTTGTAAAAAAAGACAGCTAATTCACAGCACATTGACAGCTGTCAAATGATAAGAGTTATAGGTACAGTCTATCATGCTGATCCAGTGGAGGTCGGAAGAATCTAAACGCTTTTCAAAAGCTTGTGAATAAGAGTGAATAGGCACTTTCTAAGCGAGCATGGTACATCCTAGGCTACTTCTAGCTTACTATCAGGTGAGATTGCAGCCAAACGCGTACCTAATTGTACATAAAATAAGAAGTTTATAAAAAAGTCAGTAAGCTTCAGTTATCGAGTCGGTTTGTCATCTCTATAATTTATTTCATCATTCTAGTGAGACATTCTTTAGTCTTAATGACGCACATGAACTGTACTAAAGTGAGAGGTGCTCGAAAAGTTTTCGAACCCCGTATAACGGAAGTCATGACAGATATCTAATATACAGAGTTACGATTACTTAATAATTTTTATACAATTCGGTAAAATATTACCGTGCAAATTACTGATCATTGATGAATTGAGAGAAACATGTCGAGTCTCTAGGAATAGCGATATTGCTCACTCGCTACTCTCTGTCTATCCGATAAAGAACATGGCGGAAAATAATTAAAACACCATTTTCATTCTGAACAAAAGGTTCAATTATACACTTCGGATCGTATTACGGAAACAAGGAAACGCTTCTCAGCATTTCGCTCCATGGACAAGCGTTGTTTGCTAAAAGAGCTTGCGGTTAAAGAATTGTTGCTTCATTGTGATGCGCGCGGCGTCCCCGCAGACCGTTTGGGACGTTCAAAATTAGCTTTAGCGGTCTTTTCTACCAATACTCGTGGCTTAAGTGAAATAGTGTTTCTTATCTTTAACAATTCGAATGCCATAGCGTTCCGATGTTCCAGTTGGAATTCTATTTCGTTTATGTACCGACGCCGTTCTGTTATTCATTCATATTTGGGTTAGGAAATTTATTTTGGTTTTATTTAAAACTGACGATTGACTGTTGGAAGTTTGCCTGCAGTAAAAATATACCTAGATATACACCTAGCCCTAAGTTTCTTCAGTCACTAGATCTAACGTATTAATGTGCAAGTTAAAATGACCTTAATGACCGTCTATCGGCTACTATTTTCACTAACATGGCAACATAAAAAATATTGGCAACAAACGCACTAAGAACAGATGATGCTTTAACTAGTTATGTGTAACAAAAAGGTTGTTTTACATAACAATAACAAAGAAAAAGCAATGTTTGCTTATCACATGAGTTCCTGCTGCCTCTGAAGGCTTTGAGGTATACAATGTAATAATAACAATATTAGGAATGGTACAATTGTAACACAGCGCGAGTGGTATAATCGAAATCTTTATTTGTATTAAGCAATATTCATTCACGTGGACTCGAAGTGTATAATATTTATTCGTCCATTACAAACACAACAGTGTATCAAGGTAGCAATAGTACATTCGCTGAGAAAACGATAAATAACCCGACAACAAAATGTGTACCACCGTCCGGACCTCTCAACAATTCGTAGTGAATAATTTCCACGATATAATAACCATAAATATGGGGCTAGTGAATTCGCGGGCGGGCGTAATTTACGAGGGAAACTTTTCACACATCGAGGCGGACGGTATGATTTACGACGCTTTTGTGGTAACTTCACTATATCCTTATTGAGCGGTTGTTTGCTTTTGCAGTGCGTGAGAGACGCTCTCGGAGAGTTGCTTCCCATACGGTGACAGTACCGTCTGCATAAAAATACAATTTATGATTTTTTTATATATCATAAGAGTAGTCGGTTGAGTGGTTATTAGTAGCGTATTATTATAGGATCGCGTCAGGTGTTTTACGAGGTAGGCGGAGAGCACCGAACGCCACATACCTGTATCCTTGCAATCCCGATGTGTTTCTACATTAACTCTTTTTAGACATGCGCCAGTTTCCGAAACTTCCAACTCCCCTATCAGCCAGTATCTGACCTATTTGGTCAGGATAGACGGATCTTGGTGTATGGCAAAGTAAAATCTATTATAACGGTTCAATTACTAATTATCAATTATACGCAATTGAAATGACATTGTTAAGTGAAGACTATGTTGATGAGCTCTTTTACGAGTTGTATCTAGTTCTGTTATAATTTTTACTGTAGATAAAGAGTACAGACCACCATCTATCATCAAGTGTTTACTGCGACGCATAGATATACCCCTATCTAATCTCAGATAACACTAAAGTATTATCTGTGATGAGCTGGATTTCAGCAGCTTATCTAATGTGTAAATTGGGACTTATGTTGTCATATCGTGGGAACCTATCACAAGTTTCCATATGAAAGAGCAATGGTATCAGAGCTAAGTTTTGAGCAGAAGAAACATACTCAGTGTCGTCTCAACGTCGTCAAACATCGCAACAACTTTAATCAAATGTTTAAACAAACATCTGAGCTTATTTTATATTAGCTGAGGATCCAACAATTGGTCCTTTACGTTTAGTCTCGCCCGTCACCTTATAATCCAAAGAGCTACTACGAATAAAGTGATAGTAATTCAATATCCATTTAAATTTGATACGAAGCTCATCCTTCTATACACTTTCATATCTCTATTGCTGTGTTATGAAAGTGTTAATAAGGTGTATGTGTACATATAGTATTCACCACCGTTATCTATGAAAATAAGATTGCATTTGAAGTAGACATTTTTCATAAAACTTTATGTTACAATCCGATGCGCACTGATGACTCTCCGTCAGATAAACACACGTACAGTTAGTAACGGAAACAAATCATCTTATTCCGATAAGTGTCAGCATCCAGGTCTGTAATTACATCCAACGGCGACGAGACGTTCACTTGAAATTGCACGTTTGTGAAGATATCTATGTACCTATAAAGTCAAAGGCGCTTTGAAAAACAGTTTCATGTTTCAAAGTCAACTTTACGAGCGAGGGTGCGGGAGTGGTCGCTTTGATCACTGACGTCCGCATGTAACGGTCTTCGGATAACTTGGCCGCTAATTACGAGGTCTGGTTCCTGAACGAGAAGCCTTCAAGAACAATGGCCGGTTTGAAAGTTGGGATGGGGGTACATTTGATTTATTTAAATTTTGCAAATTTAGTCAAATTCTCTTTTTTGCATTGCAGGTGTTCTGTTGATATAACGTGTTATTATTTTCATATTTCCTAAGTAAACGTTCTCTGCGTTAATAAAATTGTTTTTACAACCTCTCGTCGACAGTCGAGTTCCTAGCTAATCTAGATTTAATACCAGCTGTGAGAAAACTTACCTTTAATAACATACCATCAATGGCAGTTTTCAATAAGATACCGTTCAACTCATCAGAAAACGATTCCTTTGAGAGAACGTCGACAAATATAAAGTTAATTAAGTCTGAACCCCTATCAGCCGTTTCAGATTTCAAAGAAATTTTCAGAATTTTCCATTAATTAACGTGCCTGTTCTCATTTTCTTTTTCGTTTTTGATTTCGCGAATATAAGACGATTTTGTTTTTTTTTTCAATTTTATCTACCGTGCCATTACTTATATCTTTTCCTTGTTGTCTTTGCAGCGATGATTTTTTTACTAAATCCCATTCTTCTCTTGCCAAAAACACAAATGAAGTTGACAGTTGATTTGCGCTTGCAAAGGCTTAGCAGAAAATCACTATGACGCAAGGTGTTCCCACTCAAGCCTCAAAGTAAAAACATCACTCTCAGTAATTCCAGGTAGTATTCCAATGTTATCCATATTCAGGAACTGTAATATCCAATTACCGTAGTACATTGCGTACTGCTTTGCTACTTTTGTGAACATAAAAAGTTTTCTGCAAATATAGAGTTGTTGAAGTTTTTTTAAGCCCGCATCATTCCTTTTGAATTTCCCTATATAATCTGGCTCCTCTTTTGATCTCAGGAATATGAAAGCATTCACGTTCGAGTATTTTAGTCCGTGTTATTAGAAACGCGGAGCAAAACTTGTATTAATCTCCCTTTTCCACTTCTGGTTTATCTGGAATATAGTGTTTTTGGAATTATGGTTTTACGGAATCTGCATACTTTTTTTCTTACCTTATTTCTGATTTTCAAACTGACTTTGGAATTCAATGGAATTATCCTCTTATTAATTGTTTTTTTGTTTTTACTGGGATCTAATCGACGTCCAACAAAGTGGGCGTTTTTCAAATATGTTATTTTGGCTGGTGTTTGCATAATCTAGTATGGGGTAAGTTCTGTTTTATCGCATAATTAACGAACTTATTAACATTTTCCTTATACGATGGTATTATTATTTTCAGTTGAATCAAAATTTATGAATTCGCAAATCGTCGCTAGCAAACTGAAAGAAAACTATAAAATGCATTAATTGTACAGAAACTTTACATGCCGGAAAACCTGTATTAACTAAAAAATTATAATTTAGCAAAATGACTGTGACTCAGTTTTGAATAAAATTTAATTTAATTATATTAAATGCACATTTCATAATAATTAAATGATAAATAATGATAATATTGATAATTGCTGTATAAGGTTTTTTTTACATTGTTAGTGTAAAATACCATAATCCGCTTATTCTATCCTATAGGGTATATAAATTAATTGTGAGGTTAGGTGATAACAATTATTAATGGTCAAACAAACAATTATTAATGGGTTAAAAATTGTGTATTTGTAATTTACATAATGGTGTATACGATATACGAGTAGTAGTGGAAGACGTCTATTGTAATTGAAATTCAAGTACTTATAGGTCGTTCGTAGCGTTACACACACTTGACTGTAAATCATAATTTAATATTAGGCCAGTACTGTCTTCAATTCAAATACATATAGAATTAACACGTGCTGTATCAAACTGTTCAAAAGCTTGTGCAAGTCGTTTTATTTTAATCTGATATTTTATTTTAATCTTACATATAATTTTAATTTTACCAAGACAAAATGTATAAAGCATATAATAACATACTCTTATTACAATTTTCTTGTCAGACTGAATTACAGTGCTGCATTTACTTATAGATAAATAAATTACGGTTTACTCGCCAGAAGTTTAAATATCCCAGTTTACAATCTTATTATGTTTTCTGCTCTAAAGATAATTTCTGCATCTAATTACCTGTTTCTCTAATTACTTACCTCTGGTTGGATGTCGCTAACTTTATTAAGCTCCGCAATCTGTCTTGTGAGAATTTTACCAAAACGAAGTAAAGCCAATTTATTTATATAGCCATATTGGGCCTAACAGCTCACGAACACTAGTTATGGAGACAAAGCTTTTGGCTTCCTCTAGTTTGTACGTATTCATGCATCTCACCACGACTGTCAATACAATCAAATTTCGCTCTTAAATCCTTTCTCGTAAGATTTACATGATTTGACTTAATGAATTGCAACGAATATTTATATTTAAATACACGTAGACTGATCGTATTATTTGATAGTAACATCACGTTTTTTTACTTGATAATATTGACGCTAAGTGTATATGAACCGTTAGTTCAATACTTTTATTTTGGTCCATTAACTTGATTGTATCATGATTTCGCCTTAGAATAGCCAGTCAAGGGGTAGTCCAAGTTGACCTATGTAATATGACTTTATAATATTCCCTAACACGTGAGAAGTGGAAATATGCAACTTTACACGTAGCCCAACTTTTCCCCAACTTTGGCATTAAACCTTTTTATTTAGAGAATAGTCCCGAATGCAACAGTGGAACTTTGAAAAGGACTGATGATGATACTACAAATGTCACAATTTGGAAAACGAAAGCGTCTTCAGTATGACATTAATATTAAAATATTTGCAGTATGGCTATTCATTTGAATCAGAGAATATATCTGTTTATACCAATAATTACCTAACGTTTCAACAGATTGGGTTGTACAAAGTCAATGAAATTGTATGCCCCTGAATGGACAGCTATTATTGCTGTTTACAGAAAGCTTGTTTATTTGAGCTTATTAACTTTGTTTGGCGTTTGAAGCCTTAATTGGAAACGTGGTTTCGTTAGGCGACATAAGCGATCGTTGGCTAGAGGCTGGCAGTTTTTCTAGAAAGTCCTAGTGTCGTATTTCTGGTTGTGAGTGTGTAAGTATAAATAATAAAAAACTCTTTCAACAAGCAACATTAAAGCAGCAGATTGTATAGCAGCTCGTCTATAAAAAGACAGCTAGGACACACGGGAAAATGCTTTGCAATGGCAATAAACAAAATGACATTTTCCACGTTAATTTCACAAACGGATTACAAAAGATGTCACGGCATCTAAAACAAAGGCAGTTGATGGTGTATTTTCTTTTTAAATTGCACGTTCAATTTACTGCTGCAAAACGAATATAGAGACGGCGTGCATTTTAATTATGAGAGTAATTAAAAACTTCAAGCGTCGCAGCGCGAGCGCGTCTGCCTATGACGGCGACTGGCCGCAAAATGTGGACATTTAATTTAACTCGTGGTCACTATACAAGACCGTTTTGACTGCCATGTATGTTAATTTTGACCTCAGCGGAGGTAGTTAGTATCTGTTACCGGGAGCGTTGATATAACGTTTGTTTAGTTTTACCTTTTGTCGCTTTAAACTCGTCTCTACATTTATGTAGAGTTCTACTAAATTAATATTGTTTAATTTATTTGGACATAGTCATATTAAATTCAACCTAACGTAATAATAGTCATATCAATAAACAGACCCGATAATTACGTTGTACATCAAACTTTCGAAAAAGCAAATCCCTTTCGTCATTTAACAAACGTGCAATTCTGCTAATTATCCAGGATTACGATCCTATATTCTCTGAAAACGGACACTGTTCCTACTCCGTCGGGTACAGATTAACTATTCAGTTAGATCTAGCTTGTATGATTAAGATAATATCAAGGCTTTTAAGTAAAGGTATTTTATTTGTAGACAATTCTATACGTACATACATATATGACCAAATATTGTTGAATCACTTAAAAGCCAGCTTGCATAGCGACTACGTGTCTAACATGCGGTAAGCCGTTAGCCAAGCCAAGCTAGCTCGACTTTTGTCAATTGATATAATGATAAAGGAAAATCTAGTTAAGAATTTCGCATGCCCAAGGTAACTATGTAATTTTCCTTTTGCCGTGTGAAATCTACCTAACCATGCTTAGTCAGTGGGATAGATAAGATTTCGCTCTAATAGAAGACCCTTGTCCAGCGATAGAACAGTAATGAAATTATGACGATAGTTCGATTAAAAATAGTAATTTTCTTCTATTATATTAACATGACATCACGCCTGTAATTCTTAAAGGTGTAGGCAGAGAAGTATAGTACAGTCCCACGTTCCACCAGTTACGTTTTATGTACTACTGAATAGATGGTGAGTATTACCATACAACAGGCGCGAATCCAGACTCAGAGTCGCTACTAGAAATTTCCACAAGAAACTCCAAGTTAAAAAATCCCGCTTAGAAAATCCAATATAATCCGACCCGGGATTCGAACCCAGGAACCTCTCATCAGCAATCGCGCATAGCAACCACTCGAACAATGAATCAGCCAATTGTTTTATTATATTAATAGTATCTAATCTCGTTTCGTGAAAGTAAAATATAAAACTGAAGACTAATGAGCTTGCTTATTTACGAAGGGGTCGTCAAGATAAAAGATGGACGTAATTTTATCTCTCGACTGAGCATTCAAGAGAACTATAAACAAAGCGATCTGTTTATGTTCATCGCAAGATAACCGAGAGAGGAAAATGAATTTGTGCTGGCGGGGAAACTTTGCTTCCGCTCAATTCTACTGGGTAGTAATAAAAGAACTGAACTCGAATAATTGTTTAATACAAATTATGTTTTCTATATCAGTTAAGTCGGTTTTATCGCCGCCAAAGAAGCCGCTTAGTGGCGTAAAATGTTATGGGACTACAGAATAATATATAAGATATTGTGCACATATATTTATGCCCTAAAAACTAGGGATTGCGAAGGGCAAACCTACAGTCTGGCGGCATTGTCTGTCTGTCAAACATGAGTGACGGTAATACAGAGGTGGGCTTATTATAACAAGAACAAACAATGGAACAACGCAGGGATTGCTACTGTGGTACGTTATTATAACTTCCCTTGCTAAGCATAAGCATCTGTGTGAAACTAGGTCGTGCCTGATTAGGCCTTGGGAACGCTGCGAGCTCTATTGCGACAATACTCTTGGGAAGATATTCATGTTTTTGTATTTTATACTTTTTCAATATGGGAATGTTCATGAATGGAAACAATATATAAAATATTTTTTAGGTGCATCTGTTTGCAGGTTGAAAGTATTATCATTAGTTTTATTAAAATTATTATTACTTGTGTAATATATAAATGCAGAGTAACACATCAGGCCTGTAACGGGTCGTATAATATTTGGCTCTCCTCGCTCTCTACGGCTCTATCTACTCCGTAAAAAGCTGGCATGATGATGCAGTAATAATAATAATATTCTTTTTCTTTTTTCCCTAGTAGCAACAACGTACGATTTTAGTTATGACATGCCGTTTAAATCCTGGAATACGCCTCTTATTATAAAACTCTTACAAATCGAGAACTTACTAAAAATAAAACAGTTTCCTTTTGCATCCCACTACGTTTATATGGCTAGATAACTTCCTTTTATTCAAGATTTTTATACTCTTCGTTACACGTATCAACAATATGTAGAGTCAAATACATCATACGCCCTACTCTAGCTAAATTCCGACATGTTTCCACGTTCAGATCCCGGCGCTCATCTCGCAGTTGGCAAAGTTAAATGGATAACTTTTGCACACCTTGTTTTAACTTGGTGTTTGCTTCGAGATGTTCTTAGTTCGGGTGTTTACGCGTATATCATGTACATGTTATTCATACAAACCTAATATGTAATTCAGATATATTAGTCTAGTATATGCATATTGCATGCTACAAGGTGCATTAATGTATGCATTCAGTATGCATATGCTCATATACATGAATTACGTACAAGTCGTGTATGAATATTGCATGTAGTTTTGACTCGTTTTCTTTACGGAGTGAATTTTTAACGTAGAAAAATCAGCTGTCTGTTAGGATATTAGGCACTCTCTGTTTTCAGCGTACCCCTTAAAGGCTATTGTGTGAACATACAATAATTTTTCTACAGTGGTACAATAATTATGGTAACATAATAAAACATAATGTAACCCCCATAAGAATGTTAAAAAATTCAAAATATTTTTTCTCTTGTTACAGGTATGTGGCGAATTATCTGACATCCGAAAATCCTGCTGTACTTTATTGCTCTTTCAAAAGAACCACATTAACTTATACTTCCCAGTCCACTCATTCCTTTTCTACTGACCCTTTTTACACCAAACAATATACGAGTACTAAAGGCAAGAATGACGATGAATCCACATTAGCACAGGTAAGCGTTTGAGTACATCTGTAACTTAAAATGAAGTGAGATCATGTGATTAAGCACAATGTCTTATTGTTAGTCTGATAACTAATAAATCGTTTTTCTGTATATCCATATTCTTGATACCAGGGCGTGTTGAAGTGTCTTGTGTCACGGTATATAAAAGAAATAAAAGAATACTTACAAAACTTGTCAAAAAACAAGACAAAAATGAAAACTAAGTACGTAACGCCATTAACAGTTATTTATAAAACATAAGTTTTGAAACGCAATTTCGTGAAATTCAATTAAAATATAGTGGTATTTTAGACCAAGTCACACATTTTCCATTTCCGTCGCACGAGCCTATTGGTATGTACGAGTATATAAATGACCCGAAGCGTTTATTAATACTTCGTCGACTTCGGGTTAAGTTCGATATGTTATAACGTTTATTAGCAAATTGGCGATACGTTATTATGTTCCGAAGGATCAAACGGCAAGACGATAATAAAGTAGGGAATTTATTGGAAAAGTTGCGTTAATCGCTTTTGGAAAACTGCCTCATTTCGTTCCGGATAACGCTATGCTTACATATGTATGTACATATAAGTATATTTCAACCCATTGTTAAACAATGTTTAATGAACTTGCCCTCTAGTTTCGCAAGGCCATAAGGTTTTCATATTGCCTTCCTTAAATATTTATGGTGCGTAAGATTAATTTGTACATATAATTATAGTTATTTAACACATATAAAGATTTTCGTTATGAACATACGAACGTTTGGGACGCCTATTATGCTCGGTAGAGTCGGTAGTGGTAGGTAGATGGTGGTAACCGTAAATTCATGTTGTATCTGCAGTCCGTCTAATATTATGTGAACTATAAACAATCTTCTCTCACAGTAGACTCATTTGCAATACATACATATGTACTACGGATATAAGTGCAACGATAGTATATGTATGTATTTCAAGTCGGTTAATATACTCGTATTTCATATAGAAATATATGAATCTAAAGCTATGTAAACGACAGCATAAAATTGTTAAATAAATTAAACGAAATGTACACAGTGTAAGACTAAAATTATTTGCTTTAGAACTTCACTTTGTTAATTAAGTCTTTTGTCTGCTCCCGTCTGTGACTGAGATGTGCATTGATGATTATTTAAAACATTCTAACTCATCGTGTTAAATTTAAGAGAAGAGAATATCATTATTAGGTACATTAATATAAAGCTACATATTATATTATTATATTTATTCACTTTCATATTGTATCCGTTTGATATTAGGCGTCAGTTAAAATAAGGATTTGAATAAGGATGTATTTTTTTTCGAGTAAGTATTTCAAGTATAACTAAGAACAAGGTGAGCGGTGATTGTCTAGTGGATTACACTTTAGCTCCCCACTTTGGGGATGTGGGATTCAAATCCCAACACGTACCCCTGACTTTGACAAAATGTGCGTTTGTGACATTAAATATTACTTACTATACCGGTAAAAGAAAACACAGCGAGGAAACGTACACCTTCTCTACATGGGAGGAGACCCATGTCCAAAATTGAAACTATATTTTTTTTATATTATATGGCAAAACAAACAGGCAGGCGGCCCTATAGACATTTGCAGCATCAAAAGTTACCAATGTGTTACTTCACTTGAAGGAGCTTTTGAAATTCCTTTATGATGATTTGTAAAATAATAATCGACCTATTATAATTCCCAATAAACTGTTGGAATATGGGTCTCCTCTGATATTGAGAGGGTAAGGGCCATAGTCTGCCGCGCTGGCCAAGTGCGG
>DWDT01004417.1:0-11265 GCA_018245595.1 Microceris scylla | reverse complement strand
ATGTGAGTTATGCCACGACGTCAAGTAGTTTCACAAAATGGAAGAAAGTTTCTACAGCAAGAATAAGTTCTTGTATTTAAAATGTACATGCAATATTCATACAATTGTCCTAGTGTCTAAACGCCTCAGTTGTCTACAAGTTGCCGAAATACATTCATACAATCTCAATACGAGGAATCTTCGCGATTCTATTGCACATGTGCATAGAAATTTTCATCGAGCCGAGACTGCATTCGAAAAGAATACGATCTCAAATCATTTTATTTTCATGTAACTTGTTTGTTTGACATTCAATGCTCGGATTTTCTCTTAATGCAATTCTCACGTTCCATTTCCCACACACAATACCTATTGTTAATATCAAAAACGTGGTCGCAATTGCAGAACTCCGTAATTGTATATGTTTTTAATGAACTCAATTTCTGATACTTTTCATTATTTTCGGTATTTTCAACAGGAGCCTGTTTGATAAAGGGATTTGTTGGGTTATCCCTTTTGTAACATAAAACATTTTTCCCTCAACAGAAATCTGTTTACAGAGTTTATTCGAAGTGGGCTTAAACGAAAATAGAAACAGGGTGAATAACAATGTGTAATATTTGGTTAAGCTAACGAAAGTAATTTATACACTTGTGCATTTTGAGGATGTTGAGCCACTTTTTAAATATTATGTTGAATCTACATATAGTTTTTTCTTACATATTTTATATGACTGTTACAGAAAAGACTGTTACCAATAGTTGTTGTTACTAACAATATGGTTACAGGCTTGTTTTTAACATTTTCAAAAGCCGTATATCCAAAACCACCGTTATTGAGAATAATACATTTACATTCATTAAGGCTTCGATGTCATTATTAAATAAATAGGACATTTCATTCTGTTATTCTATCATATTGTCATTCACTTGCAAATATAATAGATAGATGACACAATAAATGATACATTTTATCAGCAAGTTTTCTTTTTGCATAACTCCAATTAAGAGTGTTCCGCTCCACGGAAATCTCTAGTGAAAGGTGAAAGATGTATACGTTGAAGAGAAACCTAAACTAAAGGTTTATATATTTATTGTAGTAAAACTAAGGCTTAGAAGGATAAAGTTAAAGCGGTACTTGAAAAAATAATCTGAACATAAGCAGCTCTCGGGCAATCAACCCACGCTCATAAACATAAACGTTAGAACAAACCGTTTAAATTGTAAAGTCAACTGCCTCGCACATTTGACTCAATTCGTTCATACATAGACGAACATGTTTAAATGGATAAACGATTTGCGAAGAAATACCCTCTTTATCTGTGTTTCATGTTTTGAAACAGCAAGTGAGTGCATCCAGTCGTAAAATAGTCCCTGTTTTAAATTCAAGCGCGAGAGGCGAATATTGGCAATGTTTGACTTCTTCAGTCTTGTAATGGGAGCGTAATAGCCGTCGGATGCCTGTGTTGTATCAATTTTATCCTGAAGTCTAGACCCTACTTGTCGCATTGCAAACAACTGAGAATTTCATTAATCTTATGTAAAGTGCCCATTTGAGCCCATAGACGTCTGTACTTAAATTTGAGACATGCAAACTATGAGGCTCGCGCAAATATATTTTACTTTATTCGCGAAGTGAATAGTAACCGAACATATGTAAGTATAGTGAAATAGTAGTAGAAACGGTAGTTGAAGAATAACAAATTTGAAATGAGTATGAAATTACTATGAGACATGTTTAAAATGAAATATACGTTAGTTTGAAACTTAAGCAATTACAAGCACAAGTGTTTTCTTGGTTCAGAGGACACGTTAAGCAGTCGGTCACGCTTGTTGACTTCAGACAAAAGTTTTTGAGCTTTGCTGAAGTATTTCAGAGTGGTTGTAATATATGCTAGTAGACACCTAACTCTTACCAATTCGCACTAGAATGCTGTGGTGAATAAAATATAGGCATTACTTATTCTTACTGCAAACATTAACGTTGCATTTATCACAAAGTGTATATAAAGTGCAAAATAAGTTATATCGACTTCATGATTGATACGTTATTAAATGAGAATCCTCTTTGAGACTGTTACGTTAAGAGTAAAAAATACATGATGTGCGTGTTAAAACACTTTAATGTTTTATTGTTACTTAGATTTACAATACTTACTTAGATTCGTTAATAAAAACTACGTTAATATTTGTGCCTTTTGACAATACAGTCATTCAAATTGCACTATGTTTTTCTACGTTTATCGAATCTTTTCCAGATTCTGTATGAAATGATTGCCTACATATAAAGCTATTTCCCGATAGCTAATATATGTATATTGAGATAAAATTGAATGCTAGTCTTATCTGTTATTTGCCAAGAAGCGAATTATCTAACTTGGCCCGTTTACGAGCGGCGCATTTCAACTACTTAAAGTACGCCAGTGAAAGCGTCGTTTAACATGTCGGTAAGATGAGCATTGGCCTAATTCACTGTTCGTGATAGCTCTGTTGTTAGTGGTTAATTCATCATTTTCTCGTGTTCATCATCTTCTTCAAGTATATTAGAATAGATACCATGCTTAGTCCTGTTTCAATCCGATTGGATTGGACGCTGGAGTTCACTAATGAATGACCACGGTCGTTAAGAAATGAGGTCTGGTCCTTGCCAACTTTATTCACACAAACAAATTTATTTTTTAAGTAGGTTTTTATATGCAGTTTTAATTGCCAAGGCTACTAGAAATCACAGAGACGTGGTCTTCTGATAATGATATATTTTACATTCAAATACTGTTCAGATTTGTATTATTAGAAAATCGCTAACAGCTTGATCGAACAATACATTAAATTATAGCCGTGCCTTGAATATTCTGTCGCCTTTTTTAATATGAAGACATAATATATTTGCTGTGGGGTGTAATACCGGCATTAACTTAACAATATTGGGCAGTTTACTGCTCCGACGGCTACTATAAATTTTAATTATTTTTTCTCAGCGTATAAAAAAAAATTATGTATAAAATTTACTTTTTAGGTTCTGAAATGTACGTAATTATGAATGTAAATGTATTTATATACCTATATCTTACATGGAAAGATTTCATTATTTTACAAAAGATTTTACAAGACAATATCATGAAATGCTCGGATCTAGAAATAGAACAAACTTTTAAGAAATACTTGTTACGTTCATTATTTAAGTTCATTTCATATTTTCAAAGAATAGTTGTAAAGTTTCACAGCGAACCTTAATAAGCTTTTTGCGGTTCATACCTTTGCCTGTGTTCCGCTGAGCCCGCTATTTGTAGCGACTCATTATTTTCAATTAATTAATGAAATCGCAACGTAATGTTTGTTACTTAGATTATTAAAAATACTTCCTTACTACATGCACAATGACTACGATGTATAGGATCCCTTTAGTCAACGCACATAGTATGAGAAGTTTCATATGAGAACGCAGAGTGCTTTGATCGCCGTCGAAAGAACAAAACAAAAATTACTGACTGAGTACGCATATTTAATAGTTGTTACAGTGTAGGCGTGTTGTTAGTGACGAATTGAGACAGATTCGAGATTGGAATGTTTGTGATTTATTAATATTACGAATAGAATGCCAAGAAAACATTCAATGATAATATTTTGTCAAATTACATACAAGTAATACATACGTGTAAACCACGCGTATGCTTAACTTCAGGATTGTATCGCGTTTAGATACTGGACACAGGTATCTATTGGTTATTTGGCTTTGTATATTATTAGAGACCTTTTAAAATAAGAGATATAACTACTAAAACCTACAAACAGTGTGTTTGTTATACCTATAGATTGAATAAATTTATTAATTTTAAATGAAATTTTAATGTCATTTGACAATTAATTTCTAATTTTACAATTTTCGTATTTGGAATGGAGAAAATTAATGCTTAAAAAAGATACAGGCTACTTAAAAAACAGTTTTTAAATAGAAAAATTAGTAATGAAAATAATATTAAAATTATTGAAGTTTCAGTAATGGAATGTTTAAATAAAATATATTTAGACCAGCTTATAAAGAAAGATCTTTTTAATCTCATCATTAGCAATTTTTATTTGATGTCATTATACTCGTAAACTAAGATATTATTTTTGTATGACAGGCATATTAATATAATATTAGTACGTCAATTATTTAAATTAACCAGCGTTTATAATTCCCCCAATAGCTGTAATTGTTCGAGTTCCATTTATCAACTATATGGAACTCTGAATATTCATGGAATTCGCATCGGACAGTTCCAACAGACAAGGGCTGTTGGACGCTTTATTAATGTCTATACTATAGTACCTACATAAGGTACTTTTATCTCACCTTAAGTTTATATGTATAAATTAATTTACAGCGCTCACTTTATTGACAGAGAAACAGTATAGGAAATAGAAAAAAATCTTAATATATGGACACAGTATATTATAATTACGAAAACGCGTAGATATTTTATAAAGGATCGTTAAAACTTTGCTTGTTTATTGTGTAAGTATATTTATAATTTTGATTATAAATGTACTGGCTTAACTCACGTGCGTTATTTGGGATGGCCCAATTTAAAAAGAGACAATTATGTTTGAACAGGAGTCCCATATGTATTCTAATTAATGATTATGTAATGATATGAAACGTATCTTAAGCGTTTTACTTATGTTTATATGTAATATATTGAATAAGACCTGCAATCGCTATATAATTGTGTGTACCTTTGCAATGTATTTATTAACAGTGATAATAATCGTGCACTCATCAAAGTTGGACGAACTAGAGACTTTAATAACAATTTTCTTGGACTCCAGGTAAGCACGAAGAAAGTTTCCATATTATTTGTAGATTTGAAACAAGATTCAGTTTATTTATAGCAGAATATAAACGTAACACGCCTGTGATCCACCAAGGAATAGGCAGAGGAGTGTAGTACAGCAGTAGAGTATAACAGTAGGTATACATGCCTACATAAACTGGCAGTATAATACTGGCAGGTACACAACGCGAGAGCGTCATTAGTTATTATCAAATTTTGGCTTTGATAGCTTCAACCATAGCTTCACCTTTTCTGATCACGTCATATTCCTTCAAGCGTTACGATTCTTCGCAACTTAACATATAACGTAGTTATAAGTTAAAATGTACGTGATATTAAATCTGTGTAAAATGAAGGCACAAAGGAAATATATTAACAAGAATGTCTTTATTGAGTTAAACACGAATCTAACTCACTTCGGATTGATAATTTTAATTTAAAATTCTATTCACATGTCTCGTTACGAACTGCTTTTGTTCTGTAGAGTCTGTACTAATTTGATGGACCGTTTTGATGGACTTTGTATGCAATCTCGCGGCAATTAAACTTCTGCATAAACATGAAAGTTTAGACGGTTGTTTAATTATGTGAGACTGTGCAATCATAGTTCCGGTGTGTCTTGAGAAAATTGAGAGCAGAAAGTACTCTAGTGTGGGGTTGTAGTTCAATTATTGTTTACGACGCTTATTTTAAGGTGGCAGGAAATGTATGAAAGTAACAGTAAACATAATTGGATTTACTGCCACTAATCCTATCCGAGACTTGAGATCAACTCCACATTAGTGCAGTAGCGTGCAAAGTCACTCGAACAGTAGAACGTTCTCGACGTTGCACTTGATAACTGAAGAGGAAATGAGAATGCTCTCCGCTTAGATTTTCATTTGTTTCTCAAAAAGAAATGGTGAATAAAAAATTAAGTCATAAATAAAACTATACGAGTATTTACGGGATGGAAGTTTGCAATAGAATAACAATAGTTACTTCTTATTATCCATTATGCCAACCTGCAATCAAAGTCGTTATTACTAGAAACAACTAGAATCTGGTGAAACGGAGGAGCTTAATACACTTCTCTGCCTTCCCCTTTGCGGATTGCACATATGGTGTTACATTTTTTTTGTTAGTATTATTATAACAGAACGTAACATTGAATATTTGATGGTAATGATTTTAGAAATCTTTAGATAAAAATGCACAAATTCAAATTTAACGCCTTACTGAAAGTGATTATTTTTAGACGTTGAAAGAGAATCAACAATCACTCAGTGTCTCGCAGAGTTTCCGTCCTATATTACCGTGTCGCTTGTGTCGTGTAACATCGTTTAAAATAAGTTTCATTTTCCGGCTCACGTGGATAATGTTTACGTCACACCCGAGTTCATAAACATCGATGTTATATAGTGTTTATACTGGCCATATACATATGTACATACGAGTATATATCGCTCGAATCAGCGGACCTTCAACTATCTGTTATGTTCTTTATGTTATAATTAGGTACCTACATTTATATGTAACGCTCGTAAATAGACCAGTTTTAATTCGATTTTATAAAAATATCCGTTAAGTCCTTTTTAAAAATTTTGATTAAATGAAACTGGCTATGTTTCAAAATTCTTTTCTTCCAAACGTTATAGATATTTCGAGATTGATAATTACAATTGTAATAGATGAGTTAGTTTTCTTTTTTATTTAGCAACAAGCTCGCGTTAGGCTGTAATTTCATCTGATAGTAAGCGACATGCTGCGTAGGATGTATCACGTTTGCTTATAAAGTGAATATTCACTTTTTTATTGAATATTTTCGAAGATGTTTTACTTGAATAAATAAGTTTACGAGTATTTTTAACCATCAATTGTGCTGTTATTTTCCTTTGATTAATTTAAAAGTAATAATGTACCTACATATGTACATATATGACGTAAGTATGGCAATTAATACTAATGGACGTGTTTCAATGTAATCTTAGAAACATATAAACGAGCGCCTGTAAATTAATTCTAATTGTACGAATATAAGCTACATCAGAGGAGTTGCATATGCATAAAGATTTTGAAGAGAATATCTTCCTGCATGTTTTCTGAAGAGCCGTAGTGCATCGAAAGGACCTCTTAAGGAAACTCGTTCGACATTGTACACGTAGGTACAGGGTCGAGACGGATGTACGAACTGGACTGTGCATAAGCATCACTAGTCCAATTGTTGGAGATTCTCATTATTGGACGAGTGGTGGCGACCAACGCCTTACTACCATCGTACCACTCGTCGAATAATGAGGCCCACGTCATTAGATCCAGCTCGGCAGATCTTTAGAATAAGTATATACATAAGTATACTGTAAATATGTATATAAGTATACTCTATATAAGTATACTGTATATAAGTATACTGTATATAAGTATTGTATAATACTAATACGAGTACTTTTCATTTTTTTTTTCAACCCATTACAATTCCACTGCTGGAATAAGGGTCTCCTCTCATATTGAGAGGGTTAAGGCCATAGTCTGCGAAAATGCGATTTACGAAACAATAATAAAATAGGCAGAACATAACGATATTAACATTTTGTGATTGTATTTTATTGAGTACCTGTACCTGAAAGACACATTCAAGGCCATTAAAAATGTACATTCATATTTCAGAACTATTCTTCCTATATCAAAAACATATATCGTAATCGTTTTTATTTATTCCTGTAGGCTTCGATTCCAACGAGAAGGGTCTTATCACGCAGACCCTCAGCGTTGTGTCCCTGAACCCAGAGGTCGGCATCCAGATACAGGATGTCTACGCGAGTTGGACGGAGAATGGTCCTATTACCCTAAGAAAACTAAATTTAAGCGTTCCCAAGGGAAAACTATGTGCTATCATCGGCGCCGTCGGCTCTGGCAAGGTATCATTAAAACTTATAACTTCCTTCTGTTTAATATTTGTAATTTTCGTGAAAGTAATTTATTAAAACTTACCCAACATTAAAATTTACCTTTTCTTTTAATTCCACTTCTCTTTCTTTCTAGAGTTCTATCCTACAACTCCTCCTAAACGAACTCCGTCCCACTAGTGGGCGGGTCCACTTATCGGGACCGTTGTCCTACGCTTGCCAGGAGCCCTGGCTATTCGTTGCTACAGTGCGACAAAACATTCTGTTCGGACTGCCCTATAACCCAAAGAAGTACAAAGAGGTACATTCATACTATTACGTTCAGAAACTTATAAAAATACTTAATATATTGTGCACGATTATTCACAAGCAACCTTCTAATCATTAACAATATTTTAAACAACTCAATTTACTCTTTATTATTATTATTATAGCAATACATGAAGTCCCGTACGAGTTCCACGGCAGAGAGTTCCGCGAACTCTTGAATACACTGCCACAGTGTTCACAATATCTAAAAACGATTTAAAGAATTCAGTTTCATATAATCACTTTCAGGTTGTAAGAGTGTGCGCCCTGCAAAAAGATTTCCAGCAATTCCCACACGGCGACCAAACTCTTGTTGGAGAGAGAGGTGCTTCTTTGTCTGGTGGTCAAAGAGCTCGTATCAATTTGGCCAGGGCAGTATACAGACAAGTGAGTATATTTAAATGAAAATGAACAATTTGCATTACCTCGGTTCCATAAGTAATTCATCTGAAAAGTACAACTTAAAAAAATTACCTTAATTATTCTGTGACTTCCCCTATGTATCAGTGGTTGGTGAACCTGACCGCAAAACGTAGGGTCTTATGTTCTGATTCTCACTATAGACAAATATTTGTATGTTTGTAGTTTATTAACTATGTGATTACCATTGTATAGGTTCTGCCTAATTTGAGATGAGATTATTATTAGATCATTACGTCGTCTCCCCCATATCTCTATCCTCACAGATCCAACGTGATCTTTCTCTGCCTGTGGATGTATGGCGACATATCCCAAGATATATATTGTTTTTACCACTCTCTGTACAGGCGGACGTGTACCTGCTAGACGACCCATTGTCCGCGGTGGACGCGCATGTGGGTCGGCAGCTGTTCGACGAGTGCATCAATGGGTACCTGAGACATGCCACGCGAATCCTCGTCACGCACCAGCTCCACTACCTGAAGGCTGCTGACTACATTATCATATTGAACAACGTCAGTCATTTTTATTCTTACAAAATTCTATTGGCAAATACATTTACCTAAAAATGGTTGACCTCTGGACCAGATGAAAACTTTAATCGAAGTATTTTTTGAGGATACCTTATTTACATAAAACACAAGTGGTCATCTATTAAAAATATATAAAATTACATTTTTTTGCAGGAATATGAAGAGTTATTTAGAAATTCCAATTTAAACATATGTTTTCAGGGATCAGTGGAGGCCAAAGGAACCTACGACGAACTAATGACTTCCGGTACAGACTTCGCCAAGCTGCTCTCCTCCACTCAAGATGACAGTGAAAAAGATGATAATGAAAAACCACTTCCAATGTCCCGACGTACATCTGCTAGAGTAAGTTTTCATACAACCTACTTTTAAAGTTATTATTTGATATAAAATTCCATTATTTAAAATCGGCATTTAATTTTTATATTTGCATATTTATATTCGTACGTCGTTGCCCAGTGTGTCAACGAAAGGCTTCATGCAGACTCTAGTAATTTAATAACATTACATTTTCTTTTATATGAGTAATAGAATGTTTTACTTCTACGATGACATTCTTTTACAGCCTTTAGATGGATTTTTTATTACTATTTAAAATTTATGTAAAATCATAATGATGCTAATGATCATCATCATCAGCCTATTTCAGTCAACTACCAGACATAAGATTTCCCAAAATACCTTAAAGTCGCAGACCACAGCTTCCCGCGCCATCTATGCTGTAAAAATACATATTCAAATTTCATTATCGTCAGTTATCGACCACTCGACGGCCGTCCCTCACGGAGTCCATGACGGGTAACGAGGGCCCGGCGCAGGAGATGGCGGAAGAAGAACGGGAGTCCGGCTCCATGGGCTGGCACGTGTATGGCGCTTACTTGCGAGCTGGCGGACGTACTGGCCGGCTGGTCTTCATGGTGCTGCTACTAATTATAGGACAACTTTCTGCCACCCTCTGTGATTATTGGGTCACTTTCTGGTAAGAGTAGCATTTTAGCTCCGTCCATCAATCAGCCTAGGAATAGCCACTACTGGGCATAGAGCACCCCTAATTGTTATAATTTCTAAATATAGATTTTCTAAATATAGATCAGAAAAAAATATTTATTAGCTAGTTCATAATATTCTGGTTGCCATCTGATCTAGTAAATCAGTTCAACCGAGTGAATCAGAATTGTAACTGGAATAAATGGAGCATTGTTCTGAGATCAGTTCACGGTCAATTTACCTACGTAGAATAGTTGAAATTTAATATCGCGTAGACAATATGAATAGATCAAATTCAACGTATCATTGAAATCAAGACGTAATTGTTAAACGAGCTATTAATCGGACAAGGTTTCTCTGTGTTACTGTCAGAGGTTACCTGAACTCCACATATTCAATCTCCATGTATTCTCTCTTATCATGTTCATAATTGTTTATTTCCCATAGCTTTGAGGCTTTTAATATCTTTATGCTGGCCCAGGATGGATTCGTGTTTAATAGGATCTCCAAAAGATATTGACACTTTTTTTTTTCCTTAGGACCAACGAAGTAACAACGCAAAAGGAGAAAGAAAACAACATCACTTCAAACGATTACAACAACGCCATCGCGGCACCAACGAACCATACGTTCAGCTTTTCAAGCTACTTCGCTGGAGTGGAAATGAAGCCAGGTGAGAAGCACTGTTAATATCAGATATGATCAAGCATGTAAAGCGTAAATCATTCGTAGAATCCGTTATAATTAGATTAGACATGTAGATCTTTTATAATTTTACGTAAACATCCCATATCACGTACATTTTTCCTTCTACCCCTTTAGCGCTCCTCTCATGTTAAGAGCAGACCCGTCTCCAACGGCAGACATGGGTCTTCTCATAATAAGAGTTACGCATACATTTAATCATTTTATCTTTCCAATAGACCTAGACATCCACGCGAACATCGGGCCCCTGGACACGGCTGAGTACCTGTACGTATACTCGGCGTTGATCGTGTGCTGCATCTTCTTCATAACAGCGCGCGCCTTCATGTTCTTCAAGGTGTGCATGACGTCATCACGCAACCTGCACAACGATATGTTCCACGGCATGCTGCGCGGCGTCATGCGCTTCTTTGACACCAACTCCTCTGGTAAGTACTTATTTATATCGTTAGGTATAGGTACGTAGATTGGCGGCTGGAAACGATGCAATGTACTGGCAGAGGATGACGAATAAAAGATGCTCTCAGAGTCCACAAACTATTAATTTACTCTCTAATGTATCGCTGGTATTCACAGAAATCACTTCCTTTTATCGCTTGTTGAACCGTTCGTAATCGCTTCCGAAAACGTA
>DWDT01004416.1:0-11266 GCA_018245595.1 Microceris scylla | reverse complement strand
CGGTTCTTCGGCAATATGCCCAGCCTATTGCCACTTCAGCGAGCTAATCCTTTGAGCTATGTCGGTGACTTACACTATAATAGCAGTCCAATGTCTACAAAAAAAACCGCTGCTTTTTAATACTTTATTGCTGTTCTCAATGTTATGTAACTATGAAAAAGATTTAACACATAATATCCGCGATATTAATAAAACATGCAAGACAACTTTGTATTATAACATGCTTTGTTCCATGGTCCGGTTTCACCCTAACAACAAATAACGATGTAAATAACACACGTCTGATTACGATAAAATTATAAAAAGTGAAGTCGGTCAATTTACTTTGTTTTATCTGTGTTTGATTTGTCTCCTTCTTCACACTGTTTCTTTAATCTAATCTCGCAAAGTGAAGTGTTTGGAATTGACAAAGAATAATTCGATGCGAATGCCAAATCTATCCTCCAGTCGACGAATGCTATTTAATAATTACATATACAAAAGTATATATAACATAAATAATTGCCATATAAAACTATTACGTGTACAGGACATATATAAATAAAGAAAAAAAGCATAAACTGAAAGCTTGCAGAAGGATACAGCTTGGCTGGGCAGCACATAGGAAACTTCGTCTGGTCTTTTCTTCACCGATACCGCAAAACTTGAAGACTTACGGAGCCGAGACGTGGACACTGACGGTGCGACTGGTCCACCAATTTAAGGTTGCTCAGCGAGCTATGGAGAGGGCTATGCTCGGTGTCTCTCTGAAGGATCCAATCCGAAATGAAACGATCCGACAGAGAACCAAAGTTATCGACGTAGCCCCAAGGATTAGCAAACTGAAGTGGCAGTGGGCTGGTCACATCTGTCGCAGAATCGATAATCGTTGGAGTAGACGTGTTCTGGAGTGGAGACCGCGTCTTGACAAACGTAGCGTAAGACGCCCTCCAACTAGATGGAGTGACGAT
Source organism: Microceris scylla (assembly GCA_018245595.1). Lineage (NCBI taxonomy): Eukaryota > Metazoa > Arthropoda > Insecta > Lepidoptera > Hesperiidae > Microceris > Microceris scylla. The sequence goes on along the minus strand of DWDT01004416.1, from coordinate 10,316 downwards.
ATACGCAAAGTGGCTGGCAGCAGTTGGATGCGGCGAGCTGAAGATCGAGCTCAGTGGCGTGCTAATGGATAAGCCTATGTCCAGCAGTGAACGGAAATAGGCTGATAATGATGATGATGATAATGAAGAGAACCTCGGGAATATTATAATTTTCAAATCAACGCGAAAGTGCTAAATTATAAATAGGTACATTTATAGTGAAGTCATTAGTACGATCGCATAGTGAAAATTAAAAAGATCGATAATTTTATTAATCAGGATTATATGATACCGAATTATAAACAGACGCGCGTATGGTGCGCGTGTGTAAAGAGTCAAACAATGATATCAGCGGGGACGGAATAATACGCACATGTGTATCTTATCTAATGTTTGTACCGATCAAGAGCGCAGAGATACAATGGACTAAGTCAACTCACCGGGTCCTCGTCCTCCGGTTGTTTCGGTTTGTCATCTTTGTCGCTTCCGCCGATCTGGAATGTCACCCCGGAGCTCGCTAGAACGATACAACTTTTTCAAATTTAGGTATTTAGCCCGTTACCAAGCAGATCAGACACCTAATGTTAACTGGAAGTAGATACAAACAATAAAGCTAGTAATTAATATATTGGAACATTCATCAGATAGAGCTCAGTGGCGTGCTATTGAAGAGGCCTATGTCCAGCAGTGGCAGGTATTAAGCTGGTAACAATGATGTACTAATTTTTTTACACCCACACACAGAACAAATACTTGTGCTCATCACATAAATATTTATTTTGGGTAAGAATCGAACCCACGACTTTTCGATCAGCATTCAGGTCGAATGGTCAACAGTTGAGCCGAAATTGAAAGGTAAAAAATATACAGAAGAAAAAAGGTTTCTTTCCTAAAATTTGTAACGATACCTACATTGTGTATCTGATTACTGTCGTTATCTTTTTAGGAACTTTATTTTTAGGAAGTATATTTAGCATGTACAAATACTCTTTATGCTACTTGTAAGCTGTTAATGAACAGTGACATACATATGTACATACTTATATTATTTATGTATGTGATGGATCTTGTATTTGTTTTGATATTCGATTTTGACAAGCATCTCATTGATATCCGGTTTAGTGAACAATGTCATTCGGTCGTAAGCAAAATGAGGTGAGGCGACATTATGGCAATTATAATAATAATATCTTATTTCCTTCAAAATAAATCACAAATAGTAACTACACGAACATCAAAAAATTCAAATTTACAGCCACCATAAATATAAAACGTTTTTACCAACTGCAATAACAAGGGAAAATATATTTTGGCAAAGTCGAGCAGTTACGAAAACGAATTGAAATGGGAGGGACATAAAACTGCGTGCTGTGTCCGACTATAAATTAAGACCATAAGTTTATTAATGGACATCGAGGAAAACTTAACGTTAAAACAGCTATAACACATGGAAAATACAAAAAATTCTATTCTAGAATATGTATGTTATGACAAAATATATGAATAACATTAATTTCAATATGGAGATTTCGAACGAACGAAAATGTTTGTCATCGTTACATAAAACACCTACGAGCAACGTCTATGCGGGTACAGTCTGTGAATTATTATGCAATCTTTATTTTCTGAGCAATGGAACTCCATGCGCCAAATACACCGCATTTAGTTCTCGAAGTGACTGCAGAGAGAACATTGATCGGGAAATATGCAACGCTCAAGTTCATACCCAATGCGCCATACCAGAACGATATTCGAATTGTGGCCGATTCAAGTGTTTCAGGAGCTCAATTAACTGTTTACTGTGATTGTAATACGTACATTGTAGTAGTGTATTCAGAGCAATATCGATATGTTATCGATAATAATATTCGATACAAATGATATAAATAAAAAGATGGGGAGTTATTTATATCAAAGTTAATCATTCAATGTAACTCACATTGTATCGCAGTTCAAATAAAAAATAATTAAGTGTGACTGTTACTCACGCTGACTGTCCTCCTGGTACAGTGATGCCTGATGCCACAGCTGTAATATCTTGCCGCCGGTCAGTAGACGAGTACCTTCGAGGTTCCATGACAGCGCTGTGATGGGACCGTCGGCCACCAACTTGCCAGTCTGCACCCATCGATACTCCAAGCCCTATGGATGAATATGTACATTTTTCTTGGAATTCCGCCAAAACTGCTATCGTTTCATTTAGGTCAAAGTGGAGCTCATCTACCAACTGTAGAATATACGATCTATTAGCTCGCACCTATATAAATTCAGGTCAGGCGCCCGCCATTTATTCGGATTTGAAATTTTCAGTCGCATTTTTCCATCGACGTGTAATGAAAATGACAAGGAAGATTATAATACTCTTTATAACCTTTAATACACATTAAACAAAAAAATATTATTGTAAAATCACGCCAAGTCCCTTTGAGGGATAGGCAGATAGCACCGCGAGTCAAATATACCAGTATACATCGATACGTACTTGACTTGCTTCTTCTATGCTCAAAAACAATAAAATAATTAAAGATAAATTGTTTTCTGCGAGCGTAAAAAAAATTACATTATGCGAACGATTTGAAACTGCGTTGTTATAATATCCAGTTAACGCGTTACATTTATCACATTGGCAAAATTAAAATGTCACAATTATCACATTGGTAAAATGCAAAATTGTTCATGTCTACGGGTAAAATTGGGGAGTAACTATTTATTCACACATGATCTCAATGTCCATTAATTATTAATTGTCCATTAATTAGGTAATAAAACAAAATTATTTTAGAGAAAAAAACTATAAGAACTATATTTATATAAATTAGAATAAAACATTGTCATAGAATATTTTATTAAAAATATATTTCGTTTCCTAGCATCGTCTTCTATGACCATGTAAATGCAAAAAGATACAAATATTAGAATTATACCTACATCCTTGCCAAAACCTGTCTGAATTAATTCAATTATGCAACAGACGAGACATATTACGTTTCCTAACAGAGGAATAATAAAATCTTTAATGAATATGGATAGCACTATAAAACTACCTGTTTTCACTAGCATTTACTATAAGAATGTGGTCTGGAAGACATCAGACATCAGTAGTAGCCTTCGTGTCGGGCGTATTCTATTTTCGTGTTTATTTTTACGCGCTTGTATCTGTATACATATGTGCGTAAATAGTAAATTAAACGCACGCGAGTTGATTAGTCGGACATTTATTCCTCTAAAAATACCTTGAATCCAATTGAACTATATCAGAACGTTCAAATGCCCCATTCATTCACATTATGTGCCGCGTAACTCACGCTGATAATCATACACACACACAATCAAACATTGTACTGACAAGAGAAAAGGGGGCGTTCCATAAAAATGAACACAAATAAATCAAAAGTAACACGCTAACAATACAATCAATACATTTCTATTTAATGTGTTAAAATATAATTTCACTAAAATCATTCTACAATAAAACGGAAAATTACCCACGGCTACGGTTTTCCATACAACGTCTTAAATATAAATATGACGCAAGTGTAAACCGAGTACCATTACAATACATTATTATGAAGACCAATTTATAATACAATTGCAAATCATGTGACTGTGGGGACAGAGCGGATGAATTGAACACGGCAACTGTCAGCAGCCCGCTGCCGTACTTGTCATGTTGCGTGCCATGTATTTACTTTCTCGCGAACAGAACGCCGAGTTCAGTTAGTGATCGCAAATTACATTACTACGCTTCAGCGCTCCCAGTTTGTAGTTTAATCAACACTGTCGTCCAACATTTGCCTTACAAACTTTGTCGATTAAATGTCGGGTACATTAATTGCCTCTGATGGGACGGAGTTATGAAACACCACAATCTACCTCACTAATCTCTAACGGAATATAGATTTTCATTTGTTAAATAAATACGTTCAAATATTGTTGACAAAGGCTGAGAAAAGCCTGTTGGTAGAATCGAAATTTTGGAAACCTAGGTTTCAGCTTGACATTATTATTCATAATTGTCTGTGCGTTGTAATTATGACGGCTTAATTGTTGAAGTTATGAGTTATTAATAGCGGACATGGCGGTTATACTTCCTCAATATAACAATAATAAATACAGCTTAAATCTTGCGTTCGCTCTTTTAAGGTAGTCACAGACGAAGTAACAATATATATTACGATGTTACAATATATAGCAAGTCATATTACGATAATACAATATATTTTCTATAGTAACCGGATTAACCAAACAATTAGTTGTAATATTCTCTTTCTTTCGACATTAAAATATGTGACCAGATATAGCACTACATATTATTGTTCAAATAATAACTGTACAGATGTAGGTACCGTCTATAGTACTTTGCTACAAAAATATATTACAGTTCCGTGTGTGAGGACCTTTACACTACTCTACAAAGAGAATCTACAAAAACGAATCTCTTTCATATTTTACGTACGTGTGTTTTAAATACAGATTGTACATTTTAAAAATTAGTTATGGTTTATTTAGTGGATTGATCGAGGAATATCAATAAATATATTAAGATATTACTGTTGGAATATAAATAAGACATTAAAAAGTGCCTTTCAGCTGTAACGATTAATACATATTTTATCGTTTTACTGTTGGATAAGAGTCTGCTCTTAGAATGAAATGTATTAAGGCCATAGTTTGGCATACTTGCTAGGTTTGAGTTGGCAGACTTCACACACCATATAAAATATTATGGAGAACTCTAGTGTGCAGATTTTCTTATGATAATCACGTTCACATTTGCGGCCAAGTAATAATTACTGTATTTCTTTCTTTACATGTGAAGGAATAAAGCAACTGTTATATAATCCATACATGCTATATGCTCCTCTTGTCTATTATTGCTTATCAGTTATCACATTTGTTTCCGTAATCCTTAATCTGATAAACATAATCAATGCTACTGTTATAATTCCACAATAAAATTGCAATATGAAATGTATGTGTTGCAGTCGTTCTGAGAGAATATGGTATAGTGCTATTAAAAATTGAAATTTTCACAATATAGTAATTACTCCTGGATAAAACCCACTAATCACTTATCACTTATCTAATCAATGTGATTTCCGAAATATTCTAGTGACAGTTTTATAGAGATAATGCTGCATGCAATCTTCAATAACATTTTAAATTGGTGAAAACTTTAAATACATAAGTGTATATTATTTTAAAGTACCCATAGGAAAATTATGTAATTTTTAATAACAACCAGATTGTATCCGGAGAAAAAAACCATTCACTATTATAATTCTTTGTCATTCATACTATCATCATTCTATCTTATCAGTATCATGCTCAATGTATCAAAGACAGTCCTCTAAGTGAACATTCAGTCTATTTTGACATTCAATTTTTTATTTCTTACAAAAATGTTATGAACATCATTTTAATTATTATTATTTGGTTTATTATTATTTGATTTATTATTAATTGATCATTATTATTATTATTAATAGATTTAACTGATTATAAATAAACATAATAAATATAATTTGATTGATGCTTCCAATAAACTTTTTTAAATAGTTTAACATTATGTATACATTTAAATTTGCACGCCGCAATGGTAGAATAAGAGGAAATGTACAATAGAACATAAGACCATATGTATACCTTATTCTTGCAAATAAAGACTATTATTATTATTATTATTATTATTCCATACTTTCCGTTAATGGCATCAACATCTGCGCATTGCGCAGGTGCCGTCCGGATCTTATAAATTTCGTAAATCGATACTCACTTAATTTTGTTTTCATTAAACAAGCTGTACCTGCCCACGTTACATACCGTTCAGTTGTAATATCGCCAATAATCCTAATTTGTGTACAACAGATTAAAAAGTTATTAATTAACCATATGTTAAAAAAAGAACCACGCCAGTAATCAACAAATTTAATTGCTGTTGATCGCACATAAACCTTTTTTTAAATTCCCAAAATTACATCACGCTGGTAATAAATACCGCGTAAAGGCATTATCTCGACATCCTTTGCCTCCATTCATGTTGGAATGTCCGGAAACATTTTTTTATCTGTTGAAAATCTCTTTTTGCACGCATCCGTACCCATCGCGGCTTAGCCACACATCGATATCTGAATACTGACAAATATTAACTCTTTGGTATCACGTGTCATATCCGTTCCTGTTATCCGATACTCGATGGGTAAAAAGTACACTGGCAGTTTAGCACGCCGAACGCAAGCATTAATGGTGCATTTAACAATAAAAAAAGGAATGAAAGAAATTGGCAAGATTAAAAAAGCGCGAAATTTTTTCGTGGAATCGTGCAACGTATATGACTTTTCTGACAATATTCAATGTAAAAAGCAAATATTTTGGTTTTAAATGTTCGTTTACTTTATAATCGACTTCTTGGATTACATTTTCAGCGGTAACCAACATTTAATTTACAGTAAAGTAATTTTATATAAAAACAAAAACCGATTTGTAAACATTCAAATAAGTTCAGAGTTATGTAAAATTTACTTCAATAACTGTAACTACTTACAATATTATAAATAAAAAACTTTATAACGCAAATAAAAAGGCAGACTTTATAACATCTCGCTACAAAATCCATTATTTACAAATTTCAATGGATTCACGATCGGGTTCCACAACAAGTAACAGCTGACGTGACAAGAAACTCCCCTCTTCCTTTTTTGTACATCCACACTTACATAATGGTTCAACCCACTTTACGAAACTATGTTGTACTTCCATTAAAAACCTTTCCAATATTTTCTGTTCGGAGACTGGAAATGTGCACGATGTGTAAAAATATTTTTTTCCATTCGAAAATTTTAAGTAATTACGAATGTGCAAAAAGTAATTTAACTAAGTGTTATTTTCAAATAATTAATATGAACGGTACAAAACAAAAGATCAATGTAATAAAAACGGAAACCACCTAAAGCAATATGTGGAACATATTGATTATTATATACGTACATGTTTTTATACTTTTTTTACAATAGCATTCCAGCAGAATAAATATTTAGAAATGTTTGTGTTACAATATATACATACAATATCTACACTGCCGTTTAATTTGTAGAATCTTCTAGAAGCAAGGCCATAATTCATTGCAGTGTAGGAAATGTAAACTTTAATAGCAACGTTTTTTTATTACAAACATAAAATTGATGTGTGGCTAACCCAGTTCCATCAAATCTAAACGCGGATCTGCCACAATACGTTGCATTTCAACATGAGCCTAGTTTCACTTATCGTTAAGATGAGATCAGCTCAAACGTAAATGTTATGCCTAAAAATCTCAATAGATTTGCTAATATTGATAACTGAATATTCTATAAGTATTAGGGCAATGACTGTACACGTGAACTGCCATTAAGTGGGCCATCTTTGCACAAACAGGACGGCGCCTTATATCGGCCCGAATTATTCCGTTTTGAAATGTACATTTTTTTTTCAACGCTCATGTGTGCACGGTCCGCTTCCCACAAGTAGCTTGCACATGGCATCGAGGAATTTGACACGCAGATGTTCGTTCCGCCACAGACACAATAAAATACCTAATAAATATGGTCGCATGGCCGCCCAGTGCTTTTTGACAAATAAGTTTTCTTTTTACCCAGAAAGCTCGTTAATATATTTAACATTTAGATTATAATGTTATTTGTCCACAACGTATGACGTTCGACGTAAGACGAAAATAGGAAATGATATGGCGCTATTCATATTATAGATAAATGCTGTTTATACAGATAATCGAAAGCCTCATTAAACATAGTTATTTAAACACTAATATATACCATATGCCTTTTAAAATAGAATATAACTTAAGTTTATTATATGTACACAAAAATTTCGCCCAATAAATAATATAGCATTCCCTCTGTTTTCATTCATAAACTTCGATTTATTAAAAAGTTCACAAATTGGGAAACTATAAGTATAACACCATTATCGAATGTATACGAAGATCAACCCGTATAATCTCAAAATATTCTAATCATAATCTCACATAAACCTTCGTAACAAAAAAGATCTCAAGATATGGGATCAACATTTCATTTCTCTATAAGTTTTTATATATCATCTAAGATGATGTAGACATTATGAAATCTCTATAGTCTGTGTGCAATATAATATGTACAGTATCAATGACTCGAACGTTCCGTTTCCTTGCCGTAAGCAAACTTAACGCCTAACGGACAATGTATGCTGTAGCAATCGAACATGCAATACGGGCTGCATTCCACGTCTCGACGAATATTACTGCGAAGGCATTCGCGCTAAGAATTATTTACCGCCAATAAATGACATTCGAAACGTCAAATGACTTTTTAAATTTAAAATCCGTCAAAAAACACCGACGCGCTATAAATCCAAAATGGCTGCGTGGCCGATATTGATGGCTTTCTGTACGATTACAAATGAAACTTTATTTTATTACATGTTTCTTAATTTACAGCCCGCTGAGGGCATGTGCCATATGCCCTGGACATTTTAAACGTGTAAATTTTGGGATACTGGATATAATATGCATTTTATTAGCCTTTGCGAAATGTCGTTTAATGGCCGTATTAAATTTTATGACAATTTTAACTATAATAATAATATTATAACGGTCATATATTTTTAACAAAAGAACATACGTTATTCGACTGTCTTATGCCGTGTCATTCTGTCTTAATTTTAAAGTTTAATTTGTTTCCCTTGTATTGTATTCTTGACGTAAATACTTTAATAGCTTTAGTAACTATCTGTGCAGACATTCAAACGTATTTCACGAATGTAATTATACAAAAGACGCTTTATATTCCTAATTGAAAAAAAAGATTAATTATTGACAAATGTCGATATTTAGTAAAGGTGAAATATTGTTTTTTCTTATAGCTGCGATGCTTTTCAAATACTGCTGTTGAGGACGGGTTATTTCAACAACTATGGGAGGTCTAATATGTCCCATATTTCACAAGGTTCAATGTTTTAGGTTTTATTATCAAATCTTAATACATTTACATTAATTAAATATTTCAGTTAGCGACAACTTTATTTTATTTAAAATCTTTAAAAAGTAACAGAAAACAAGAACAATCTTTTAGAACGTCATTAAAATGTATTTCAAAATAAGATAACGTGCATAGATTAAGGGATTTCAGCCGAAAATATTTCTTTAAATCATGTCAAAACTATCTTCAGCTTTTAGAAAGGCATCTCAAAAGGTGAAAGTCATGTGCTATCTTGCAAAAACTCGCATCTTGTCGCGGCCTTGCCAAGGTAAGTGCAAGGGGGACATACATAACGGTGTCGGCGCGAGCGCACCGGCTTCTTAACACCACGTCTACCTACACCGTGCAACCATTTTGCAAACAACTCATTCATTGCTCTTTACCAGCCGTTGGCTCTTCACGTCTTTAAACAAAGTCTTCAATGTACTAAGCTCACTAATCACCTCGGCCGTCTCAAGTCACACTACTTGAAAACAAGACACGTATCGTTCATTTCCTTTCAGCAGTACATAGCTTAATGGTCCGCTAATATAGCGTTTGGTCCGTTCACATTTTGGACACGTATTTTGGTGTCTTTTATGGGAAAGCAGTTAGATCTAACTGTGCCATCTTTCAGTGTACAGTACAAACTTCTCATAAATACACTGCTGTTTGTAAACATTTCTTTTTAAAATATACATAATAATAAACAACTAAATGACTGACGCTGAATAAAATTCAAAATAATATTAGTGTTTATCATTTCACAAGGTTCTTACATGATAGTAACTATGATCAGTAAAGATCGCTGATAATATACACGAAGGGGGACTTGAAAGTGTTTCAATTGGATATTGTGAAATTATTTTAGAAGTACCTACCCGAGAATTAGTTTAAAATATCATGAATTTAAGAATATGCTCTTTAGTATATAATATATTCTGAGGATTTTAAATTGGCTACACAATACACATCGACAATGCATATTGATGCATTGTCATTAATTTTAGCAATGAACAACGGCGATTCTAAAAACAACTTAAAAGTTAATTGTGCGGAAATAGCATCTATAAGATAAAACTTTAGCGAGGACGATGAAAAATTTCATCGGTAAAGTAAGAAAGCATTTGTATGCAAAGCACACTTCGACTGCATTGCTTTGGCATTCCTAACCTAGCGAAAGCTTTAAATTAAAGATAGCACTTACAATTTGACTGATCTCGGTGATCGGGATTGGCGAAATTGTTTTGTCAGAGCCTTGCGGGAGGGATGAGGCGCTCGGGGTCGGAGATACGCCAGGGGAGCTCGGTTGGACATTGACCACGCTTTCCTTGGACGTGCGGT
>DWDT01004415.1:0-11269 GCA_018245595.1 Microceris scylla | reverse complement strand
AGCGAAATGGTTTTTATGTGATATGAAGTTTTCTTGTTATTTCTGATCCATATACATAGTTATTTTATGTTATAAAGTTTCATACTGAACCAATCGCTACAATTACGGGCTGCACATTTACGCGATTATGTTGACTTTAAATGTGGAAATAGATATACATAAACGTGTGTCCATACATATTAGTATAATTTTGTCATTTTTTTAAATCAAGTTGCTGTGAACATCGAAATAACAGGTCGATAAATAAAAAGAAAAATATAAGTGTATATTTTAACTCATAAGCATTAATAAGGTTTTGCGTGAATATCAAAATAAGAGGTCGATAAATAAATAAAAAGGTAAAAACGGAGACCATAAAGCACGTTAATGAGTAACAAAACGACCGATAAGGGTGATTTTATATTACGAGGTACTAAATACAAACGAGGTAAATATATTTTTAGTATTATCGACTGTGTAATTATGTCATAAGTGGCACAATAAGTCTTCATTATAGATAATGTACAATGAGATATATTACCATACGTAAACCGTAAATCGCTTAATTGACAATGAGAATTCATGTCACGCTCAAAACTCTCTGTTTAGCCTTAAGAGGTGTCGACTCGGAATGGCACGGATGATATTTATGCCAAATAGGGATTTTATTGCTATGAATATATTTAATTGGCACCCTATCCGACTACTCACCACAAAGCGATTCAATTACCATATCAGTTAGAAAATAAATTATATTTACCGAATACGGTGATGCTTGTTTGAAATGCAAAAAAATATTTGTACTAAAAACACTGGATGTGCGAAGTTGAAATACCCCGCTATATATTTGCATATAAATAAACCTTGTGTAATTAAAGCCGTTACGCGTAACCTTCGCGTGCGCGACGCGTTGAGAGAACTAGAAATGGCTGGATGTATCTTAGCTGAGTTCTATTCTATCAGAGTAGTTTATATGTTGATTGTGCACATATACATATACACACGTACATACATATAATTATTATTTATTTATCAGTAATATATATATATACACACGTACATACATATCATTATTATTTTAGTTATCAGTAACGTGTAACACGTAACTAAGGAATGTATCTAACTATTATCAACTTAAGTAGTAGAGCCACTTCAAACAACATAAGAAATCGGGTCGTAGAATAAATATCTCAGAGTATTTCAAAAGATAATTACATATCTAAACATCAAACAGTACACTTGTTATAAATGCTATTTATCACATTTAAGTAATTGTCTATCAATCAGTAGTAGGAGCTCCGAGGGAGCTATGCCCAGTGTAGGGCAAATGGTTCACCCCCTATTCTTTTGTCGGGCGTAGACGTATGTATGTAACGTGGGAGTTTACTACACTCCTAAGCCTATCCTTTCCGGGACATACAGGCGTATTGTTACTTTAAGATGATGTTTATATATGTTTACATACCTATCTATATGTAATAATATTGAAATATAATTATGCAATATTATAATTATATTTAAACGTTATCTATTCTATAGGAATGCACAATGATTGCGATATTCTTATATGCAAGTGCAAGCATTAACTGTTTATCGCATTGCTTTTGTATGATAAAAACGATTATTACATTAAATGATATTTATATAGTTATGACCTAACGAAGTTCAGATCTAGCCGCACGACGTACCATTGACACGTCTGCTAATAACATCACGGGTGAAGAAAATCTGGTCAAGAAGGACCCAGGAAAGCAGTGAATGCTAAGAAACAGAAGACTGTGAATCATGACCCTGTTAAATGGCGTACCGTTCAAAAAGTTTCATACTTGTTAAAATAGTAAGTTTTTGTTTATTAAGAGTAAACTATAAAAATATTGTCGAAAGCTAATTTTCTTTCCTGTACAATTATAATAATCAATTTAGCAGTTCAGGAGTGAATGGGTAGTAAACATTAAGACGGATGGAGGTATTTCCGCATTACCAACAATTAATTAATGTGATTGTATTGAATAACTTTATATGTAGTGTTTTATTGAAATTGAAAGTCTATATGAAAATTACAAATGACATATGTACATACATAAATGGCAATGTTCAAACCTTCTTAAAGCTAATTGGCCGAATAAATGTACGCGCGGGCGTCGATAGCATTGCGTTACATTGTGCGTGAGTTTTAAATCTCGCAATATGCAAGTTTGAAATGTGATTTCTTGTGTTACATTCCTCGTGAAATTATTCTTCAAGGACTGGTATTTTAACTGGTAGAAGCTCATCGATGGTCGGAATATTAATTTGCCTAAATAATGTTCTGTTGACATATAGGCACTGTCATTTGTCGATGATAAATCGATGAAATTTTTGTCATGTGAATTTTTGATATCCGCCATTTTGTTTTAGAAAACTTTATCTTGAAAAGTTTCGTTCGAAAGCTCTTTCCAGATATGTTCTTCGTTTAAAGCGAATAAAGCGGAAATAGTTTTTGTTTCATGATATTTGTTTTTTGATTATGTACTCAAAATCCTTAGCTTAACTTTGATAAATAGTTGTTTTTGGGATAATATATTTAAATGTACAAGACCGTTTGTCCTAATCGCATGAAAATGTACTCGTACACCAGAATATAGTTCTACCCAGACTAAATTACACTTTATGTCATCGCAAGACAGTAGCGGCTGAGTTTAACGACGCGGTGGTGCCTATAAAATTTCCATGAAGCAATATGCTGATAGTGTCCGCCACCAGTTTTACGGCGTGAAATGTCAGCTTTGACGGATCGTTGAGGTACTGTCGACATAATCTAATCGCGGAGTGGCACTCGATCGATCACGAGTGCGCAAGTACCGTCAGCATAACGCCTCTACGATGATTTAGATAAGTACACCTAACTCATTTGGTTTCGCAACGGTCTTACTACATATATTTATACATCAGCGCTATCTATTAATTTTTTAATTATTATAAACAAACTAATGAAAAAAGTTCAATATTACTAAAAATATTCGTACGTAATCGCTTGATTGGATAGGCAGGCAGTAAAGGTTTCTATGAGCTACGATCCTGACACAAAGTCTTTCACCTTGTTTAATAAAAATTGCCCTTAATATTCATCTATTACAAGTAAAGGTATACAGGCTATTTCCGAACATGCCTAGTCCATCTTAGGACGCATCTACAGACATATATATGCCTCCAATCAGTCAGTACCCCAAGAAACGCTACTCTATCACATTCAAAAAAAATGGATTCAAAAGTGTTATTTAAATTCGCGTTCGATGAATACAATGTACAAGTTATGCAAAATTGAGGGGGGGTTGAAGGGGCTGAGCGGAAGGGGGGTGGGGTCGATGAGTAGACAGCATTCTTAATGTAGTCATTCGATTCGTATAAATATTGTGGTCGTAAATAAACTTATCCCCGTCTCCCGGTGTCGTCTAGACGGCTGCTGCGCCAACAAGACCAGACAGATGTCGCCGAACGCCGAGTGAAATGACCGTTTATGGAATTTTCAGCTTATATCTGTTTAAGAATGCGATTCCTTTGTTTTTGTTGCTGGTAACATTTTTAATATCATACTAAGGTTTACATCTATTGATTTAAACAGCTATGAAATTATACAGTAATTGAATCTACTTATACAGTTATGTCCAAATAACATTGAGATAATATGTTTGTGTGCCTAAGTTTATGTTTAAGCTTAGGTACAATTAGTTGAGCAGCTACCACGTAGATTTTTATTAAGTAATTCGCTACACATCAACCTAATCGTCTGGTGGTTTTGGCAATCATCATAAAATACAATTGAAAAAAATAGATTATACAGGATCGTTTAACAAAAAACGTAGTAGTGGGTACATTCGAGGTGTATGTTCGTGTGTCGTACAACAGTTAATTAGATTTAGTTTCGGCCAATTCTGCGTTCAGTCTTCGCGATAATAATCAACAGACTCGCTATTGATTAACTTTTGACTAATTAACATAACATAACATCACGCCTGTATTTCTGCTCGGGGGTAAGCAGAGAATGTGATACTTCCACGTTGAAAATTTTATTGTTTTTTGTTATTTATCGTTTCCTATCGCCAACTCGCCAACGTTGAGACACGTGTGTCAGCGCCGGGGCTGACAACGATTTTCTCAATTAATGTTGAGCAATCAAACCGTCGGGGCATCCGAGGCATCAATCTCGAATAGAGACGTTGATGACGTGTGTTGATCGTTAAAAAATAGCTATTCGCCGCGATGGTGACCGTCGTGTGCGCTTCGGACGGCGTGAATTACTTTATAATTAATATCAAATGCGAGTTTTGAACGGGAGGGGACAGCAACTCCATTAAATTTAATGATGATTGGGTGAAATTTTTATTAAATTTTGTTACAGTAGCGTAAATAAAACACGTGGCGTGCTGTCACAGAGATCTTTATCCGGCAGTGGACGAAAGTAGGCTGATGATCATGTTGAAATAAAACACAGCTATTAATGATTATTTGATAATTTACATAAATAATGCATTTACCATGATTTAAATCACAAACATAAGGTCTTTTAATAGGTTTTTTATATGTATATGTATGAGGTACATATTTTGATCGAACCCTCGTATTTCATTTTGATCAAAAATCATGAAACTTGTTTTATTATAAAATTGTATTAACTTATGTCGTATCGTGTCTTCCTTATTATATATTTATATTCGATACCCAAAACTGCGATCTATGGACCAGAGCTTTATTTAAAAACGTCCTGATATTTTAATAATACCGTACTTACATAAGTATAATTTGTTCATGTGTGTGTGTGTCTCAACTGTCACGTTTGATACGCGTTCAATTGTGGGCGTAATGGAATGGAACTCGATAATGAGACGGGAGTTCCGATCGTTAATGATTGTCGTTTATCGTGTAATCGTCGGTAGATAATTTCGTTGTATGGCATCGAGTGTTTCACGTATGAGGACTGAGGAATCTTGACCCTTCGGTTATGTGCGTTGAGCAATTATTAAAATGCGATAATCCCACGCTCGTAGCTCATGTGAATGTGTCGACTATTGTGACTGCAGCCTTACAATGCTTCATAGTAGAATGATTAGAACATCTTCAGTTCCGTTTGACTAACTTTAAGTTTAAATGATTATAAATAGTGGATAAATTCGAGACAAAAATATTGTTGCTACCCACCATTTGCGCTGCTTTACGAACTTGCGAAAATATAAATTATTAATATCAACGTTTTAAAGTTAAATGTCACTTGTAGTTTTGAAGGAAAACATCGTTACATTTCTCACACAATACACGTGTCCATAATTTTCTCAAAGGCGTTTGAAATCTACCAATCTGTACTTGGCCAATTCTCATTTTGAGAGGAAACCCGTGTCCAATGGTGAAAATATATTTAAGGATTGATGATAATGGTGAAATTCAAATTGTTTGTTCATTGTACAAACGTCATTTCCAATATGACATTCTGTTCGTCCATAGTGCGTTAGGTTTAAAAGTCAGTGTATTTTACGTTCCTGTTTGAAACCTTCAGTTCGGATAAAATTTATTTTCCAATTTACTTCTAATCACAGCACGTTAGGAAGATACCAAGAACATATCGCTGACCTCCTATCCATACATCAAACACTAACGCGGGGCTAATAAAACCGCTGCAGCTTTTTGTTTTGTTTTTGAGAATTATTAAGTTCGACCTCGAGCCGCGAGATGTCCGATGCGACCTTGTCCATGAATATATGTATTGTTAGTTATATTCGAGACTTATAAGACGGGACGAATTATTATGTTAGGTTTTGTTTTTGGAATTCTATAACTATTAACTAATATGGGCAGATGAAGCATATTTTCCTTCGCTGGACATCAAAGACCATTGCATCAGATATTTCTGTATAACTACAATAAAAATAATTATTAGAAATGATGTAACTGCAAAAGGAATTAGAGAATAAGTGTGATGTTAGTTTATGAGAAGACTCCATCTCCGTCGTCTTCGATAAATACATACATGGCATCTTGCCGAGTTATTATGTAGTGTTACTTCAGTTGTTACAAGTTTGCCAACGATTTCGTCAAGCGGGCTTCACCAGCCCCAGTGGGACGTGGTCGGCGGGCGTGGGCGGGGTGTAGTGACCGTTGGCCGTGCCCACGCTGCCCAATGTTGCGACACCTGACAGCTAAGTTGTTTGGAATGAGCAGTGAGCAGATATAATTGTACTTATAATCTGTTTAATTGGTTAAAGGTTAACTGTACATCTATCTGTATTAGCTTACGATGAATTTAATAAACAAGATAAAATTATAAATACGCATATATAAATGAGTAAGAGAGCAAAGATATGAAAAATTATTCCGCTGACGGGTGCAAACAGTAATGATTACACAAATATCATAAAAACAATGAAATTGCTATGGCAGTAATAACTACATAATTAGAAAATCACGTTAAAAACTTACTTTCAAGGTATTTGACACATTTCAAGACCCACATTCAATCTGCCCAATGCTTGTGTGGATACAGTAATACGTTTTCAAAAATTAAATCCCTATAAAGACTCATGCACAGTTAAAATATGTAAGAATTGTACCATAATTTTTACCGAGAATTATTATTTTTAAAATACATGCAGTTAACGTCAATACTCATTATTTGACCTCGTTAATTATTATCGGCGTGAATAAAACAAAAACATTCAATACGACTCTAGCAAAAAGCCAACGCGCCGTGGAAATAGATCGGCAGATTGATATCGGCTTGAATTTATTCACTATACGTTACAACAATGTTGCAACAGTATTCAACAGATGCAATATCTCGTACGCAATTGAAGTAGTGATAAAAAATAGCCAAGGAATCGGGGAACTACTTTTATCCGGTAACTGTCAACCTATCAGTTCGATTCTCCGGTAAAGGCGTACCTCCCACGCGACTTTTGATTTATCCCCGGTCGGTATCGTTTTTTATTTTCATTTGTTGTGTCGATCGATCGGTTACAATTTTGTTTTTTATTTGCGTATCGAGACAGTCCTGTGCTAATTTTCTATTTTTGTGCTTGTTTCAGGTGAGTCATCGGCATTAAGACTGGCGTTATTAAAATTGGACGCTGTAGCTTTCTTGTTATATAGGTATGTATGTATATGTAACAAGAAACAACAGGCTCTGCAGGTTTTTAAGAGTTCAAGGTTAGTGCTTCGAAATTTGAACGCGTTGTGTCGGGCGAACATCGAAATAAAAAGAGCGGAAGATGACTCACTGTGCGCTTCTTTCCTCGGCTAACAGGTCTCAACGGCTTTTTTTCTCGTCGTAACACATTTTGCATTAGGAATTTTATTGAATCATATTTATAAATAGTATCATAAAACTTAAAAAGATTTGGGTGGTTTTAGGGAACATTCTAGATCACATTACAGTACAATGGCTAACACCAAATCCTATAGTTAAGGGGTTTTAGTAAGAAGTTGGACTCCTAATGAGGAGTTTAATAAGATTTTGCGATTTCTAGATGCCGTTGATTCATCTTGATGGCAATGAGTGAACGTGGTATAATACCTATCTACCTACAGCTCGCACGTACCTGAGTTGGCAACATTGAATTATCTCGTTTATTAATTATTGCCGATACAAACGAGCAATGAGACGCGCCGGCGGACTGTGGACGCGCGTAATTAATGTTGTATTGTGCGAACAAAGAGCTCAATTTATAGGCGGAACGGGGTTGTCAGGGTTGCGGCTCTCGGGCGGAACGATGAGCATACGAAAGGGGAGATCCTTAACAATAGATGCAATTAGAACTTCTTCTGGATACGGTTTACTTTTGTTACAATAGATCGAATTGTGGGTTACTAATCTTAGCGTAGAATGAAGAATCAGGAGAATTTGCTAGATATGACAATATGCCAACTGTCTTTTTAAGCTGTCTTTTTAGCCGTATGTCTACAGATCGTCTCAAAGATGTGTCCAAAAGGATTGTACGATTCGAATTCTAAGATTCATTATTTCCCTCAAATCGTCAGTCAAGCAAAAACCGGCAGTCAACATTTTTTAGTTTTCCAAAAATTCTAAATACAATCGTCCTTAGCACCTAATCCTTGATCGTTGATCAAGTTGTTCATCGTTGATTTCTTCTCCGGCAGCCCTGCTGTTTCTTCGCATATTGAACACCGGCGTGATAATTGCAGTGGGGGTATTCATTACACGTCGTAATTAGTGAGCCGGCACCCATAATGCCACGGTCGATTGTTTATCTGTCCATCGATGCGATCGTGATGATTGCCTAACGTTTACATCAGAGATGGTGACGGTGGCTTCTACTTCTGTTATTTCATTATTTTCATAATTTATCCAAAATTTTATGTGACAAGTATCTGTCTATGAAATTACATCTGCTGTTTCATATTTGTCTTGTTTTGAAGTAAATTTAATTGTATGATTTGTACCTACTATGTATGATTATTTTGATTTAAGATAAATCAATTCCAGCATCCACAATTGTGTATTTTCTGGTGGATATCTGTACGCGTACAATACTTTTCGATCTGACTCACGTCACCATAAATTGTAACGGAGAAAGTTCTTTCATTATTACCAATCCGCAAAGTAACCCTTACGTTCCACGTGGACAGTGGAAATGTTGCAGAAGTATAGGAGAAGGAGGAGATAACGGAAATGTATAGTTACCTTAACCTGACCTTAGTAACTATCTTGTTACCTATGAGAAATGAGCCGGTACTTAATAATATCGTCTTTTAACGTGTGCACTGACCGCACACTTCAAGCCGATTTACGACAACACCAATTCAGCTACTTAGGGACAGTAATAGGATTTTGGTAATAGGGATCTTTCGAACCGTTAATATCGAGATGATATTTTGAATCCCCAATAACATGCATAACTTGACCGTTTTCAGCATACATTTTCTTTCTACTTATTCACGTCACGGATTTGTTTACAAACGCAACCAAAACAAACGCCAAGAGCAAAACAACACATTTGCGCTGAAGGTCCTCCTCGTTTTTGCCCAAACGCGCTCTCTGGGCCGGTCGCCGCTGACTCATGTATGTTGTGTGCCGTGGGCGAGTTTTGTCGACCTTCGCCCGTATTGCTGCCAATTTGTGTTTGATTAGAAACATAAAAAAAAACACCGTTGACCACTTTAGGTGCGGCAGTAAACGGTCGTAAAATATTAAGTACGTGTGATTGTGTGTCGTGTTGTTTGCGGTCCGGGTTTCTTTTGTCGCGGTGTTATTACGTTTTCTTAATTTCATAAGTGGGCTTACGACTGATTTTTTGTAACAGCTTTTTTGGAAAACATTTTTCATTAAGATGTTGCTTAAGTTAATTAGATAACCAGTTATTTTGGAATTAGACCATCTGTAAGTCAATAAAACTATTTGACTCACCCGAACGTATTAGGTCGGGAGATCGCAGGAACACATTCCCTTGTAACCTGGGCTTAAAATAATTTCAAGGACGAAAATTAAAATCTCATTTTTTTTTAATTACGCGTTGCGAAGCTGTGGCTGATGACGTGTAAATTAAAAACACATATGTGCGGTGTGCGCTACATATGTATATGTATTTACTTGTGGATAATAAATTAATTGAGTATGTTTATTAAACATTTAATTAGTTGTGTTGCACTGATAAGAAATTTTCCTGTTTACGTACTGATTTGAGCTAGGTTAATTGTATTAATTAGTTTTCAATCTGTTTATAATAGTTAACAATATTGACATAAGCCATTTTATTGTCTGTTTTATTAGGTAGTTTAGTATATACAAATCTGTTTTATTATTATTATCATGTAAATTCGATTATTTTGCAATACATCCTATATATGACTATCTAAATTATTAGAATGACCATTTTGCTAAAGAGTCGTAAACAAAAAGTCGCTATACATTTTTATTCACTTAAAATTAAACGCAAACTACGATTCTTATCATAAGAATTATATTTACGAAATATTTATACTTTAGTGCTGAACTTTCTAAATATTGGTTTTAGATACTGAAATCGCAACCGTTTTCATGTAATAATAAATATTGCAATGAGGTTTAAAGATAATTATTCAAGTACACACTTAGGTTAGCCTCTTTACCCTCGGTTTTATGAATCCATTGAATACAACTATTCAATAGGAATCGCTGATTTATCTCACGATGCACATCTTATAGTACATGGCATTATTCAAAATGTATCTCGCGCATCGATGTATTTATTGGTGTTTTCAATTTTCCCCAACATCAATTGAGCGCTATCGCCGGATCGGAATCTAATCTGTCCACTCACTACACCGCACTCGCTGTTCGCGATAACGGGTCGATACGGAACGGGAATAGGTACAATCGGCTTGTATCTCTACAGCGCGGGATAGATGGATAGATACTGGAGACACAGCGAACAATAGGAGGTATGTACGTACATGAGACTACAAGGTCTTGTGTTTAAAGGTTTTGATATATTCCAGGATATGCGAGTACGATCCGGTTTGGAGTAAAAAGTGCGTGTACTAAATGACGAAAAGAAATAACGTGGATTGTTTGGTAGTGCACTGGGTTTATTGGTTCATATTATGATAAAACTTAAAATTCTAGTATTAATTTGTGTTACCCCCAGATACATTGAAAAGCTCTTGGGCGTCAAACGTCTTCCGGTGGCAATCAACTTGACAAATCTTTTGCGAGATATGAGCGATTCGAACATTATTAACGCTATTTATACTACTATATGTTCTGTCTTTGTATGTACATATTGTATCGTGTATTTGCGTTATTCACGGTCACATTGTACTCGTATGTAACAAGCCGACGAATAGTTGGAATAAATATGTAGCTTCCTTTAAGTCCCCACGTCCGCCTCCCGTCTATTTGTCACTTGGTGGCGAGGCTTGTTTTCTCTACATTCGAAATTCAAATCAATCTAAATATTTGTTTGCGTTAAAAAGATTATGTGCAACATAGAGACTCCAGTTTAACATATGTATGTATTGTGTCTGAATATTCTTGTTAATTTTACGTAAGTAGTTGCAGTCGATCCGTAAATTGTCCGATGGTAAGGAATGTTTTCGTTTCGATAATTGATTAATTATTAATTTAATTGCAATTGATAATTAATTAATTGCAATATATTGTGCAAACATAATTCGTAATTATAGCAGATATTCTAAGATGTTAATTATTATTGTTTATTTATACTCGTTGACTGCCTCGATGGTCGTGTTGTTTCCAAGTGCGACTGCCGATCGGGAGGTCCTGGGTTCGATTCCCGGGTCGAACACTACAAAATTTTCTAATTTA
>DWDT01004414.1:0-11270 GCA_018245595.1 Microceris scylla | reverse complement strand
GTGCTTTATGACAATTATTACATATTTAACTCATTTTTGTAATTTTTGCAAAAGTGACAGTGTTGCACCGGGGGTGTATATATATATATATATATATATATATATATACATACATATACAAGCATTGCTCGTTTAAAGGTGTTAGATAATTTAAATATTTAAATGTATGTCAGTAGGTGTAAATGACAAGAAGCATTTTACATAAATATAAACTTGAAACTTTAAAATATATTCCTTTTTTAGAATAAACTCCTAAATATTTAGATTTAAAAAAATATTAAGTGGTGGTCCTAAAACAGTAGTTTTTCGATTAACAGTTGTAAAATTTAATAAGGGATTTTTATATCAAAGTATCATTCCGGTTGGGGTAGAGAATTCTATTATTTTATGTTAACTGTACCAATACATTTATTTATGATTACGATCTTCAATATGTCTTAGTATAATGCTATGCATACTCGTAGGTATGCCTCTCCCAGTGAACACCATCGGGCCCCGTTCTTGGGCTGCCGCATCCAGCTTCTGCCCGCAGCTTTTCCTCAGATCGTCACCGCACTCAGTCGGAACGCCCCCAAAAATAATGAGATATTGACTCAACTGTCATTTATGATAGACGCTGGGGTTGGGAGTGAAATAATAACAAAATGTGATGCAATCTTCTATGATTTGTATATTTTAATTTCATTTGTATATTTAATGGTTATATTCAAAACAACACTCGGTTTTAGTCTTCAAGAAACTTACATAGTAATGTCATGGAGTTAAAGTCATTTGAAACGAACGGTGAGAAGCAATTGACTGACATGATCGGCTTCCATTTGTCACAGAAACGTGTGTGGAATAAGCTGAAAGTTCGATGGCAACAGACAGGAGTAAAATATACCTATAATGTGGTATTGGCGCGCCGAGTTAGAGACAAGAAAGGCAAGAGTCATTTGGCATTTATATAAATTGTAACTGCCTCCGTTTACCATCTTAACTCCATGACCTTCTTACAATATGATTATTACTATCAATAAAACTACATAAAATTTAACAATAATTTACAAAATTAAACTAGACGCCGTTATAAATTTCAATCTAAACAAAAAAATAATACCTGCTATTACAATAAGAGAAAATAGATGGACAAAAATATTTATTTAGTTCTCCATTTCAACATTATATTCACAGTTTAACTGCAAACTCGAATATTTTAAATGTATTAATCAACGTTAATAATTATCAGTATGAGCGACTGAAGAAGAACAAGGAACAAAAGAGATAGAACATATTTCTTTTGTTCATTGTTCATCCATGGATACAACGCGCTGCGATTTTTGTAAGGCTAAGTACACATTCGTTTATGTCCAAGTAGTATGGATCCCTAAAGTTCCACCTTTCCAAACCGCAAACCACAATTATCTTATAGCGCCTTATTGATTACATTCACAGAAATAATTAATATGAACGTCATGTTGTTATTGATGAAAACTATTTCCTACTGTTAGTGTCATATAGTCCACTTAGTACAAGGTATTGAAAAGTAGATAGACCGATAGATATATATTTCAAAAACATTTCTTATTAAATTTAATCGACTAATAATTTTTAAGTTGATTTGTTGATTATTGATTTGTTGATTTGTTAATTAGTAGTTCGCATAATATGTTTATCTCAGAAACGAAGTAATGAATGTGAGCAAGAAACTGTAGTTCTTACTAAATTAACAAAGTCACGACACGTAGACAAATGTGTGCTGAGCCTCGCGCGCGTGCCCTTGCTCATCATGCAATTCTCTATACGACTTATGAAGAGGGGAAACTAATGGGTTGCTTTAATGTCTTAACGACTCACTTTATTTATCCACGTTGCCTACAAACGGTCGAATTATTATACAGTCGACGTTCTTAATTTAAATAAACATTATCGTAAACTAGAATTGGAACTCGCGTGAAGGCCTGAAACGATCAAGTAATATTGAAGTCTATAGTAAACACATTAGAAATCAATAATTAAAACAATGGCAGTCATATTTTAATATGAAAATTGGCTGGGATTTTCACATTACAATTTGACCATTTCCAGTGATAGTAAACATTCCTAAAAATATACATATTTGGATAGAAAACTTACTAAAAATAAAAATAAAAATAATAAATAAAAAATAGTAACTAATAAAGATATGAAATGGAATTAAGTAATAATAAGGTCAGTCACGCGAATTCCGATCACACAGTCACAAGTAATTTACACTTCGAAATATCCGTCGTTATCGGGAGTCGTGTCCACGGACCGTTTGCCCAGACCGAAGCTGAAGCGGTGCAAGTCTCTCTCTCTTTTGCCTAAGCCGAAATTGAACTTGCTGCTGAGTCGTTTGCCGAGGCCGAAGTTGTAGCTACGAGCGCGCTTGCCCAGACCAAAGTTGTAGAGGTAAGGTCGCTTGCCCAGACCGAAATCGTACATACGCGCGCGCTTTTCCTCATTCTCGTCTTCCGCGAAGCGTTTTCCCAGACCGAAACTGTAGGGGCGAGCGCGCTTTTCTTCATAGCCTGTGGACGCAAATATTTTTAATTGTATATTAAATTTTTTGTAATTATATATATTTTTAATTACATATTAAATTAATCTCATGAAAACACATTGTACTGGCTCAGCCATGCATATAGGTATAGCCTGTTCAGTTAATTATAAAATATATACATATGTTTGCCTCTAAGTAGCAAGTCTTGGCAGATAGTGATATGCGTCGATTTTAAATCTTATATTGTGCGTGTATTTTTAGGTTGAAGCAGGCATTAAATATCACGAGACCTGAACATCTATTTAAGAGACACTGAGGTTCATTTAGTTGTACTATCATCAATATTACAACCTCCAATATTATCTACTTGTTATTATTATTAACAATATTATCTACTTGTGAAAACAGAAAACAGTTTAATTGATAGTTTTTAAGTACCTGGTGTATCATCGTACTGCTCGAACATGTCGGGTTGCGCAATCTGTTCCAGGTCATTGGTGAAATCCTCGTCTGTCTGGTCTTCTTCCACTGAACGCTTGCCAAGGCCGAAGGAGTAGGGGCGCGACCTATGATAGAGAGAAGACAGTCATTAAAAAGAAAGGGTGAATTGCGTAGATGACAAAAAATATTTTCACACCTGTTAATAATGACCGATATATGCCGTTGTCCATTTGGTGTTAGAGAATGATGATACGAGTGTACATAGTCAATGACAGATCGTAAAGATTAATGAAAGAAAATTTAACTAAATATGTAAATCGATTCTTTGATTTAGTCTTTCTCACCTTTTCCCCAGGCCAAAGTTGTACACGGGGAGTCTCTTGTACTCAGACACGTAGCTGTACGCTCTCTTGCCCAATCCAAAGTCGTAATGAGGGGATCTCTTTTCCAAAGGAGCTACGTGATGTTGCAACTCTTGTGGCTGAGGCTCCTGCACCTGAGGCTGGGTTCCATGAAGATCATTGTCAGTTTCCACCCGCTCTGGTGCACAGAACACCATACCAACCAGCAAGAAGATAATAGGAAGAGGCTGATAGAACATTCTGCAACAAAAATATTTTCCATAAGATATGAATTCGCTGGACCTAAATATTTATGAACAATCTTTTATGTTGAATAGTGTAAGTCGCGGATAAGGCGCGGATAAGGCGCGATGACTCTCTTTAGGGAAGGTCTATGACTGGCAGTGGACAGTGTGATGATATTCATTATGTGGCTTATAACTACTTATCAATTTGGTTATGTTACATTCATTTACGTGTTGTTTGAGTATAATTAAGTGTACATGGGATAATATTAGTACATCAGATTTTGAATGTCATCACAAGATTTTATTTATCAATAATTGTCATTAGTATGTTCCATTAACTGTAAAATCTGACAAATTGTTTTCGAAGAGTTCAAAAAGGTAATTATCCAGAGGACATATGTACGTACATATGTATATGGGTAAAGCCCGGTTCGCAGACCGGATTTGACCGGTCATGCTTAGGATCCGCTCTGAGTATGTAGTTTCTACAATAGAATGAGAATTAAAATATAGGATCATAAACAAAACTGTTAGTAGGTATATTATTAAAGTTGTACAACGATTGCTTTGAACATTTTTACGTTTAAAGTGATGCTTTTTAAACATTGTTTAGGATCTCGTTAAAAAATTTAAGTTTGATCCGAAACTTTACGAAGGTTGTCCGTAACTATCTGATTTATAAAAACGAAATTAATCTAGTTTCTCAACTTTATTGACTTACCTATAAAAATCTGCTTAATGTCCATAATAGATTGAATCTAAATTATTACCGGAAGTCATCACTAAAAGAATTATCAAAAATCATAGATAGACTACATTTCATATCTTGAATCAGTCTAATAAGGTGGAAAGATATTCTACTTATAATTTAAAATAAAGACTATCACCTTTCTTTTTCATTTTCTTTCATCTGAATGCGAATTTCAAGATTACTTTTTGTGTAAGCCGCTACCCAGAGACACACAGTTGTGAATAGAGCAACAGCTTAGGTAAATAAAAATCTAATTAAATTTACATAGATTATATATAAATTGTATTTGGTATATTAACATTGTAATTAGTAGGGTATTTATTCTTCGGGTGTTTACATTAATTTATACGTATCTACTTCCATGCACGTTTGTTCATGTTGCTTGTAGTAACATTTTATTTTCATTATTATTATCATTATATTTATACAGTCTTTCTGTAGCATTTAATTCATCTTTAACCTATTTTTTAAAAACAATTAATATTTATGGTTTATAAAAATACAATTAACATATGTATTATGGCATACTCTATATATATTCTTAACAATTTATGAGCTCCAGCGATTAAGTCTCATAGGTAACTTGTTTACTATGGAACTAGTTTCCAACAGTGGACCACTGGTAAATCACTCATTGATAAATTAGTTGCGAAATGTGCTCCCTTATTAGTGGTTAATGAAAAAAGTCGTCAATAAATATTGTGGATATGAACAGTGCTTATTAAACATCTACCGTCAGTATTAGGCGAGTTTCGCTGGGATGAATAATTAAGCGAAGTTAGCCGGGCTTACCGCGCTTATTGTCTTAGGGCGAATTGTTTTGTCCCTGGGCGGTCCTTAATATAGGCGCCTGAATTGAAAATATGCCTACATGACGTCCAAATATTATTTTATTATTACATTAAACGTTAAGAATCCACGAAATTGTGTGTACATTATTATAACCGTAAGCTATTAATATTATTAGTATCTATAATTGTTAAGTAGGATAAGAGGATCGCGCGGGGAAAAGGGCGCACGGTGGGCAGCCAACTGGGAAACGACCAGTGGGACGCTTTAGGTAGGTATCGGTGACTGAATGAAGTTTAGAGGACCCTCGCAGAGCTGCAAAAGTCCAATTGGAAGGAGGCTATTGGGAGGAGGAAGGAGGCAAGATTGGCGCGAGTGGCGCCTTTTAGTGTCGGAGGCCAAGATCCTCTTTGGGTCACTGAGTCTGCGTAGTAGCAGCAGTAGTACATATAATTGTGACGTATGAAAAGTGATACGTGCATGAGGAAATCTTAAACGTTCTTATTGTGAGGATACAACTGTTACATATTGTCGAGATTTTTTTAGGCCAGGCCAGGCTCGTACAACAACTAAGGTAGTGACAGGAAGAATAATGCGGCATTTTTCTTTCTTAACAACTTGTTTAATACTTAAAAGATAACATCAGCCTTTTTACTATGTATAAAAGAAAATCCATATCCAACAGTGAAATGATAAATACTTCGTTTAAAATATTACAAAACAAATTTAATGGCGAACTTAGCCATGTGTACGGAAAACAAAAGTGAAATTTAAGGTCTATTTAAGAACTGTAGTCAAAAACCTATTTTAGTATTGATTTATTGTAGTGTAGTCGCCGTCGCGACACTGCTGCAATTGGCGAGAACATATGATTAACAACCTCAGATAGATCTGAAACTAGTCAGTCTGTCCAGATAGAACATATGTGACATAAACTATTGATACATTTAATAAAAAAAATCTTAGAATAGTCAACTGAAGGTGTTAATCAAAATTCCCCGCCACAATAGAATCCGTCCATATTACACAGTCCCGTGTAATAGTGAATACATTACCAATAATTTACATAACGTTGAAAACCACGTGTAATTTTTCAATCGTCCTCAAATGTGACTATAACTTCAGAACTAAGGCACTTGCTGTACCAAACGACAGGCCAAGAAACAATAAAAATATATTCCCTGATAATTATCATTACAACAATTACTGTCTTTAGTAAGTTTTATACTATGGCATGGCCTAACTAAGATCATCTACATCGATTAAGCAAGTCAGATTGGCGTGAAGTGGCGTGCGTGTGTGAATAGAGTGATGAATGTAGAAGAAGCACATCGGGCCTGTAAAGATATGTGGCACTCGCTGCTCTCTGTCCACACCGAGGGATCTGGCGTAATAATTTAATAAAAATATAATATTGTAAATTAATCGTACCGTACCTACCAGCGACGGAATAATTGGCACCGTCTGCTATACATACATACATCCACGTGGGACGGGCGTCTTCATTTGTGGAGTTGCCCAACTAACTTGGGAAATCAAACCCGACACTGCCGATGTTAACTACATGATAATTAATAAACTTTATTACAAAAGGTACGTCTAAATTAGAAATTTGAGAAGCGTCTTGGAAATGCATAGAATTCGATAGTTCCAAACAAATCTTGTTTGGGGAATTGTTATTAATTTTGTATGCCAATCGTCTCCAGTGTGAGGTTGGTGACGGTGGGTTGCGAGTTAACCTTTCTATAGTTAATAACTTCGCTAACAAGTGAAGTTCTAGCAGTTAGCGGGCTTGTTAGCAAACACGTGTCGGAATGCTATAATTTACAATTTATTTCCAACTATATTGAAAAGTCATTTTTACAGTCCCTTAACTTGTAATATAACTTCATATTCTTGGCTGCAATGGTTGCACTAGCGATTGAAATTTTACAGATATAGAAATTATCTATAAACATTGTCAGTCTTCGTTAAAAATGTGTACACGAATAGTTCTAAATAAATCTAGCGACGTAGCGACCATAAGAATTTAACAATAATTGCTTACTAGTACGGAGGCCAACGAAATATCTTATTATTATCAAAAAAATATTAAGTTTGCACAGTTTGTTTTTTGTGATGTCTTTCTTGAGTTCTTGTTTATTTAATGTATAGGCAGTTCAATTGGCAAATTTCATTTTCACTTGTTAACTATAAGGATTTCAGGCGGCAAGCATAAAAAGCGAGTTATATCTTTAAAGTTAAGAGTAAAAGTTAAAAATAAGTTTAAGTACCTTTATGGTCAGTTATTCACTGACTAAAAAGATTATTATTTAGTAATAATTGGTGTTTGCAAGAAGTGAGATTGCGCCATTAACCCTATTAGTATATTTTTTTATCATATTAGTATGAGTGGGATATACTTACGTATTCATTTACTTTCATCAACACGGCCGAAGGTAATTACACAGTAATTAGGTAATTACATTACACAACGTCAAACATTCTATTTCCTGCTATTCATTAGCAACCAAGTCGTAGTTAGTAAGTCATCAAATATGGTTACAGACGTGTTAATATTTCTATAGAATATATGTTCGCATCTTCTGCACACGTGGACAACTACACTCTTCAGAACGAAAAAGGTCTGATTTAACAGTAATTGCTGCATGGTAGAAATAATTGGACAGGTCCGTTAGGCCGGTGGTTAGTGAACCTCACTTCTGAATGTGGGGACTGGTTCTATTTTCACGAGAGACAAATATAGCGGCATGAGCACAACTATTTTTTCTAGATGTAAAGTTATTAAAATTAACTATACAGGTTATTTCTACACACACAAATATATGTAATTTATCCTGATAAATCTTTTGGGTCTACTTCTTATAATAAAGTTTCCACCTAATTGGGGATCAAATGGCCCTACGTGGATATGTCTGAAGATATGAAAAAAGAAAAAATTGTATCAAGTTGATTACGATTAGCTCTATATGAGGTCATGAGGTCTTACATATACGAGTACGTTATCCTACTCATTCTGAGAGGAGACTCGTATCCAGCGAAAAAGCTATAAAAGGATGATGATTATGTGGTCAGGTGCAATCAGACTGCTGCTGGCGTACTCGGAATGCGCATCTCGCGAAGCCCTATAGAAAAACAATATTTATCACATCTTACTATGTAAGCGCCATTAGAGCTATTTTGGCTCGCACGTAGGGAACAAAGCGTATCTCTACATCTTATGAGATGTAGAGATATGCAAACGAAGCATATCAGACTATGGTCTTATATGCATCATGTGGAATTCCATTCTCTTCTTCATTAAAGTAGTTATATCAAGCAAATCTTAAACAGTTATTATGTGCAGATAAATGCAAAAGGAAAAAGCACGTAAGTCATTCGAAATAACTCGTTAACGTGCAATTTTTAGGTAGAAAATAATAATGTTATTGGGTATTCTGGTATCCGAGTTGACAGGTAGAGAACGGTACCTACTAAGTACGCCGTTTGCTTACCCTTGTAGTTATAGGTAAATCAACAAATGATACGACAGATAAATGAATCAAAACACGCTGGAATCAATATTTGCCATATTCGAAAAACGTAATAAAAAGGAAATCACGTGTGTAACCTCCGAATGGGTAGACAAAAGAGTTTAGTAGTTCACTTGGACGTTTTGCAAGTGACATTACAAGTTACGTTTACGTCCCATTACAGAATTAGTGGTGACATTATTGACATGCATCGGACCTAAATCCAGACTCCGAGCTACTGCTGGGAATTTAGACTTAATAAAATCCAGTATTACTTTGCCCCGGGGGTGAGCATGATTTAGTAAAATTTACTGTTATTTAACCATGTTGAGGTTAAATAATTTACTTTATAATCTGTGACTCTGAGGAAGGTGCTATCTACCTAATGAGCTTATCGACCTTTGTAATCTTCAAAGGTATTCCAATTTGGAGTCCGACGGGTTCATGAAATACTAATACTTTACTGAAATTCAGGTTGCGGGTTCGTTTTTATACGAAGCTACATCACTCATAGCAAGAAATACAAAAGTATATTTTTGTCAGTTGCTATTACTTTTGAGCCGAATGAAATAATTAAACAATTCAATATACACGATGTATAAAATACTTTTACGACTTGAAATGATAAGTAGAAATATGAATTGTTATTTATTAGTGAATTACACGAATGCTATTAATTGCGCCCCATTGTTATAGTACATAGATTATAAATTCTTTCTATAATATTGTAATAAACACTATTTAATGTATGCTGCGTTCTTGCAGTAAATCATATTCATTGCACATTGGGCACAGATTCAGACTCTGAGTCTCTGCTAGAAGTTTTAAATTAGAAAACTCCAATAGCACTCGACCCGGGATTTGAACCCAGGCCCTTCCGATTGATAGTCGCGCTAGCAATCTCTCGCCTTGGATGTGATTTCTTCGGGGTGGTGAGTGAGTGAGCTATTTATTTCTTTATTATTAAGCTGAAGCTAACTTACAAAGAGTTTACAGTACCAATCGACTTAGGGTCGTAGTGAGAATAGGTATATGGAAAATACCTCATGGCTGATGCCATTATTGTTACACCAATATGAGTAAAATAGGTATTTAAACATGCGGAAATTAAAATATCTAAAATAAAAAGTTGAAAAACAATGGAATTTCACATTTTGTCCTAAGGGACACAACAATAATATCCGATCCTCCATGGTAACGAAGTCGATAGATCGGCGTCCGATACCACGGTGCGGTGACATGTATGGTACATGTACATACTTGTAACTTGTTAACGCGTTGTCCCCGTACGGACAGTCTTCATACGAGTGTTGCGTGTATATATTGCCTGCTAACATGTATAAAACTATGACAAATTATTGCCATTGCAATGTCTTCTTTATGTTTCTTAACTGGAAGAGACTTATTTTTAAAAACAATCAACATTATCTCCCACAAAATAAATGAAACAAGATTCATTAGAAATTACGTCATGAGTTAGGTACTTGTTTTTTAGGGACCTGCATATGGGGACACCATGGGCACGAGAAATTGCCTTGGGCTCCTAAGATGGAGATCCGTACCCCTTGCACCCCTTAAACTTTGATATGTAACTCGTATCAAACAAATAAACTGCGACATACCGTAATATTTACGTGCCAACCCATCTACACACATGACTGTTATTGTTTGTATGAAACACACGGCGAGGTGTTGTGGACTTAAAATATTAATTACCAAAAGTAAGTGTAAAAGGTACAAGACACGTGACACACTCACACGTTTTCAGCAAAATGGGGAAGTTCTTTTAGAAGTATTCCGTGGGGTCTCACGTCCCAATGCAGTATTATTGCGGCAAAACAAACAGTAGCTCTCTATGGATTTCATGGTGTGTGTCAGCTATAAAAAACTACGCATTTGATCACAAATGTCTAGCAGTGTGTTATATAATTAACGAATATTTGTGGAAGGTAAATATTATGTTCATAATACTGCCTAAATCGGGGTTAATAAAGTGTACGCGTGTAAGTTAAAATAAGAAGATGGGTTTATATAGGGATTGATGACAATAATGTTTTAAGTATTCAGTATTCGAATTTAATATCATTATATGAAATTAGACTCATTTAAATTTATTTAATTAAATCACCAATAACTTTGGTAATAATCGTTTACACATTGCAATTGTCTGTGTTTCTCTCAGTGCAAAGGAAACAAAGTGAAAATAAAGCCGGAGGATAAAACACTTAGTTTCTACCGTTTCTCACTTCACCTTATGTAGCTTGATTTTCTCCCTCGGACTATGATCCCTCCCTCGGATTATTTAGCTACAAGTAGCCCTGATATTTCTTTATTTATTATTCAACACGACTATTTGAACATCTTGCGTCCATTATTAACAAAATAATGAACATGCAGTTAAACCCGAACCTACGCACCGTACGTCCCGAGGTGAGTGGTCGCAGCGTCGGCTTTCATTGGGAATTAGAACCACTTAAGGGTCTAACAAGGGTTTAGGAATAAACACATTGCCAGAAAGCCATTTATAGGAGATTGTTGTAATGTTATCTCATATGTTAATCTATATTTAATCTTGGCATATTTATGGGATACTAGCTGTACCCGGCGGGCGTTGCTACGCCAACATACAAATACATATAGTATATACCAATTTTCATAATATCGGTACAGTAGTTTTTGAGTTCA
>DWDT01004413.1:0-11270 GCA_018245595.1 Microceris scylla | reverse complement strand
TAATAATAATAATAATAAAATCATTTTATTGCCTCAAAAACAAATACACCTGAGTTACAGTTACCTTGACTTTACTGACAATATAGGGTAAATGTGTGTTACATGTCATATAAGTAAATGTTGGCAAAAGGAAGTGGCTCAGCTTAGCTGGCACGGGACAGCGGTCTCGCCCAGCGCTGTTTTTCAGTCACTCCCATCTCGCGGTTGCAGCGTGTTACAATGTCTTTTATATTGGAGCAGAGAGGAGTGAGTCCTTACATATAGTGAATTTACATACAAATTTACACATAGATTTAAAGTTAGTGGTACATAATATACAATAAATTAGGGATAGTGAAAATTGCACAAAAAATAAGAGGATATCATTGCACGAGGTTTGTGTGTGTGTGTGCGTGTGTGCGCGCGCGCGTGTATATGTGTGCGTGCGTGCGTGTGTGGGTATGGGTGTGTGTGTGTGTGTTGGTATGTGTGTGCCTGCGTATGCGTGTGGGGTTAATATATGGAGTCTATGCGGTGGGAAAAAAATTGCGTAGTTGTAGGGATTTCGGATAGGATGAATTTCGAATTCGGATGTTTCAAATTTTCTGCAGCGAGTTGTCTTTTTAATAACGCTGATTTGTATTTGACCTTGAAGCATTCTGTAGACACAATGATGATAATGACGATATACATCTCTTACGTATGTATAGATCACACGTGCCTGCTCCGCAAGGGACCTGGTGTGGTGACATTATAGTAATAATAATGTATATGAGATCTAACACATTTTTTTCTGCAGCGGGTTCCACACTCCTGGTGGATGAAGGTTGGAAGCTGGTAGTGCGTTCAGTGCGCGTGGACGACTCGCGCGCACAGTTCTCCTGCTCGGTTCTGGACTCGCTCACTGGAGAGCGTCGAAGGAGTACTCCCATCAGCATAGATGTCGCTCGTAAGTCAAATTTTAATCTTCACCAGATGTTTTACTTGCTCATGTACCGCAAATATGGTCAGCTTTTGAATTAGGGTCGGAAATCAGTAGTAATTACAGTTCTCGATAAATTAAACTATATGAAATGTCCGTGAAGTTTATCTTATTGATTATTTCAAACAGCGTAATGTAACAGAAAAGCAAACTTTAAAAAGACTTAAGTATGATATTGAGGAGAATTTTTTTTCCTGGAATCCTATTTTTGTTTTTATAGCAATGAGCGTAGCAGCAGCTCCCAGAGCAATCACTCACGGCCTTTGGGAAGCGAATGTAAGACGTGGAGGTGACGTCATCCTGCCCTGCCTCGTCCACGCCAATCCACCTGCTACAGTCACGTAAGTCTTCTCCAAACACAAAATACATCGTGAGTGATGAACGTAAAAACCACGTCAGATCTGTAAGGATAGTGATATTTGACGGTCGGTGGTATCTGCCTACCTCGTAAGAGAAATGACAATATCATAATAACAAGATTGTGTGCAATTATAAATAATATAATATACAACAATAAAATAACCCACGCCTGGATTACGGTCCTGTGCGCATAATTCAACTCAAATTTTAAAAATTACATCGCCTTGAAATTATAAGCTTTAAACCATTGTTACCTCAACGTAACAAGTGCGGTTATTAAATGATTTTATAACAGTAAAGGTGTATGCATATACAAGACAATTATTTTATTTTCATTTATGGTTTACCCAAAGTTATTAATCATTTTTTGACGCAAAACACTTTTGTTTGATAAAAAACATATAGTTATTTATCTATATTTTATTATTTTATTCATCACAGTGTTCAGTTAGTTACATTTTTGAAAGTAACCTCATTCACGAAAACTAAAAGTAAAATAAACTTTTTCGACTGAAGCCGCGGCGTCAGAGATAAGCATTTCTTTGTGTTCATACAAAATTTCAACAGCAACAGTTGCCTTTTGACAGATAACAGTGCACGGAATTCAACTGGAATACACTCTTCAAGCGGATACTTTCACTAACATTTCATTAAACAACTAAGCTACGTTTTGAACTTAAGTAAATTGAGATACGTTTACAAGATTATTGAATAAAAGTACCTTACTGCTCGTTTTATAACAGTTTTTAATTTGAAGATCAAATTATATTTGATTTCCAAAACAGCAAAACACTTTTAAGTTATTTTAATAACAATATATTAATGAGTACAAAGGACAGTTAAATTAGGCTACAGGCCACGAGTGTATGGGTCATAATGGTTCCCACGCTTCACAACATGTAGTTGTATATGTTTGCGGACTTCACGATACCAGTGCATCGCTTCGGTACTTTGTTTGTAAAAACACACATACGGCCTGTTTAAATCTTTCGAAGTAACTTCACTTTTAATTTGAATTACTGTGGATTATTATTTTATGGATAGAAAAATCACACACACACAGCACACAATCAGACCACTTAATGTAAAAGAGGTATCTGCTTTTTGCACACCTTACATACATATATAATCTGTAAAAGTACATTTGAGATCGTTCACGAACCTATTTATCCCTAAGGGTTAATTTAGAAGGCATTGTACCACACCTACCACACCCTCTAAACTCCAAGAACATCTTCAAGGATCCGAGAATTTGGTAGATTTTATTTAAATTGGCCCTCGAGACCTCAATACCAGCTTCGAATAAAAGCGCACTTATACCAATTGTGTCGTATTCAAGTTTTCGTATAAATACTGGTCGTGACGTGGACGCAAGTTAATCACGTTGATAACTGATAAAGTCATATTTAAAGTGCCTGTTAGGAGTTATTGCGATTATTTGTTAATAACACTCTAAATATAATTTCTTTCTTAGTAATTTTCTATTCAGACCAGATGCAATTTTGCGACAAATATTATTCAATTGAACAATAATAATATGTCAATATGTCGGGACCGCTGCGCAGGCGGCTTTCTCATCCCTAAATAATCAAGGCCGTGCAGTAATCGCAATACAACTAATTACCATGAAGTGTGGATGAGTGGTAATTACTCGTAATAAACGGATGGCGATCTGCGCACGCCTGCAGCCACCTTGTGGATGCGACAAGCTATCTGGAACAGAGCACGTTATAAGGTAAAACAAGGCATGGGAAATCTGCCAAAGCGCAATTGGCCAACGTGGCACACTATGGCTCTTAAATTTCCTATTCTGATGAAAGACCCAAGTCTCACAGTGGAACAATGAAAGAGCTGATGACGATTAAGATGATTCGAAATATTAGATCAAAACCCAGTTTAAATGTATAGTTAAAACTATAACGCTAACTTTCCTAGTTCAATATTTCATATCGGTTTTTTTTACATATACCATCTTATTTGAGTCCATTGAAACCACTGGGCTCAATTGGAATTGGCAGAAATATAGATTAATGGCCAACCCATTTGCCGGATATAAATGACCTTTAAAGCTCTTCTGTAAATAAATACCATTATTCAGTAAAAATATCTAGTCTATGGTATAAAAATAGAATTGGAAAATGTTATGCGCCATGTATTACATCGGCAACCATACATATTTAATACACAAATTCTTCTAAGTATGAGAGCTGACTGGGCTGATATCTGTGTATACGAATTTGTAGATCTGAATTCTGTATTGGGAGACTAAAGTGAGAAAATCAAGGAAAAATAATAAAATCAAATGTAAATGAACAATTTGAAGAATTAAGGCGACATTTTCTTACGAATAACGTTATTATAATTTGGGGCGAAGTGTCACATAAATAGGCGGGTGATTACGGAAATACTGCGACTGAGCGTTGGGTTAAATATCATTATTATCTGTACAGATTGGGCCTGAAGAATTCCCGAAGACAATTGAAAGGACAATTGAATTTGTATAGCGAAAAATTACATCCGACCTACATTAATATGGAAAAAGGGACAATTTCCCAAATATAATGAAAAAGGTTTCTTAACTTTGCAAGGTTTTGGGTATTTTAATATTATAGATAAATACCTCGAAAGTTCGAATTTTTATATCCGTTATAAAACCCTCAAGGCTTCAGGTTAAATAGCACTGTTCAGGAAAATAATGAACGTTCAGCCTCCGTGTCAGGCAAAGGATACGAATATACGAAATGGTTACAATAATGCGTATCAATCTTGTACCTGCCAACGCGACACGTAATAAAATGTTCGGGATTGTGCCCTGTCGTGTACAATTTAAGATTATCATAATACATTTACAATACAAAAATTAGACATGTACTAAGTTACTTTAAATACTAACGAAACGAGCTGTATCGTTAGAAATGTTTCTATCGGGAGTTAGTGATAATTATGTTTGGAAAAATTATTGATAGGAGCGAGTACTAAAATTAATTATCATCAGTTGTCGAATCGTCGCACTGTTGAACACGCGGTCATACGTTTCACATACTTAAGAGAACATTTTGGGGAACTCTGAAACATGCAGTTTTCCTTATTTTTCAATATTTTCCTTCCTTGGAGTAAAAAACTTATTTTCTTTGCTTACGAAATCATTACTACTCGATTACTTAATATTAATGCTCATATATATGGAGAAAATAAATTACCTGCTTTATACATATTTAGGTGCGGCTGTAAACTTACTTACATTTGAATATATTTGTTAATATAGAGAAGGTCGTAAGAAGTACGAGTTCAGTATAAGGTAAGAGCGGGAAGTCGCGTCCTATTACCGTAATATTAAAAATCTCGGATTATGTTCCACATTAGCTATTACAGCACCTACTTGAAAAAAAATTTACCGAATATCTAACATTAGATAAATGTAATGTTTATGTGCACATTACATAAAAAATAGTTTTATTTGAAGAAACTGATAAGCGTAGACGACAAACGTCAAGTCTGTAAGGATGGAAATATTCGGGACACGGTACTCTCTGCCTGTGATAGCCTAGTGGTTAAGAATTCAGCCTCTTACTCCGGGGCCGCTGGGTTCAAATCAATGGTGCGCACTTCTTTACAAAAATTCGTTTCTTTAAACATCATTTACTAGCGGTGAAGGAAAACATCGTGAGGAAACCTGCACACCTTACAATTTATTTAAAAAAATTTCTAAGGTATGTGAAGTCTGCCAACCAGCATTGGCCTTGCATCGCATAGCTTTTATCACGGGCTTTGAGTGCGGCGACCGAATCAAGAAATTCGTAACGAAAATAAAAACCTAACACCCCCACTCCGCCTACCATGTAGCTCGGCCGATCGTTCGCTTAACGTGTACATGTATAATATGGTACAACTCGAAGCTCGCACGGATCGAGACGAGCTGCTCCGAAATCAGGTGATTAGGTAAGCAGCTGTTTGTGAGAAGATATCAAGTCACAAACTTATGTTTCTTATTTCAGTTACCATAAACCTGTATTTTTTCAAGTAGTATTTGTAAGGTTACAGTTATGCGCCAATTCTTACAAACACAAAATACAGCTATGTATATAATTATATGAAACCTACGAACTAATTAATAATAATAATTTAATAAACAGTATAAATAACAATCAATGTATCGATAATATAGTACTAAAATAAAAACTGCTTATAAATAATAATAATAATAAAAATCATATACACATTTGAAAATTAAAATAATAAATTAACTTTAATAAAAATTTATTCTTACTATCGTTAAATACGTCGGCACTCTGGACCCGCATATGTATGTCATTGAGAAGACTAACAGCTCTGGCTGTGGGTGCGTTACGAGCGCTACGTGTACTGGTGTCGAGCGTCACGAACAGGGGGCGCCGGCGGCGGCGTATAAATACTCTTTGTATGATGAATATGTAAATCAAATGCACGCAAATTCAAAACAATGTACTACATCTACAATACTTTGCATTAATATCAAATTTCTGATATTGGACTCCATTACAAGTACCTGTGTAACATGTCTGAAGTTAAAGGAAATCGCGGTATTGTGTTTATTGTGTGCCAGTTCTAAAAAAAAATAGTCCTTACTGTGAAACATCCCTATGTGCTAAGTCAGTAGGTGAACGACTTCTTGGCAGCTTCTTTTTAAGATCATGGTGCTCACATGGTGCACAGTATGAGTGTGGGATAAAGCCTTCCCTCCGGGACTCTGCCACTATTACATATACCCAATCATTTTCACGATATAGTACATTCACTATTTGGCCCCGCTTTACCTGAAATGTTACAATAATTATGATTTAGAAGACATTGCTATTTTTAATCATAATAGGAGTTATGCCCTTTTACAGACATATTTTTTTATATAATAGGTTGGTATTTGGCTGTGATGTTGCCTGATGTGTCCTAAGATGGAGCATCCATACCTAGGAAGGACCTGTTCACCCTTGTTTTGATAAGTCATTCAAAATTGAAATTCAAATTCAAAAGTTTTTATTCATTGCAAGGTATATAAATACACTTAATGAATGTCATAACATATATCTTATATTTATACATTCATCGGCTTTGAACGCCTATTATTTAGCCTCATGTAGACCGAAAAAAAAGCCAGTAGAAAGAAACTCCCAGCATTGTTTTTAAAAAAAAAGACAGTTATACAATTTATTAACACTGCTGTATAGCTTTGGCACAAGAGAACACAAGCGACAGCTATCGTGTGTCGAATATCAGTACGCTGCCAACAGCTTACAAAAGCAGTTGAATTTAACTATACTTTTACATAATTGCACTAGAGACAGCCTAGTGGAGTAAATTCAGTCCCAGGTCCTTGTCATTTAAATAGTCCTTGGTTTCATAATAAGCCTTACGGCATAGGACTTGCTTAATAGTTTTTTTAAATCTCTGTAAAGGCAGGGATTGAATATGTACAGGTATTTTATTGTATACTCTAACAGACATTCCAATAAATGAATGGCTTGTCTTATGTAGTCGACATTTAGGGAATGCAAGTTGCAATGCATTGAAATTTGAGTAGAATTGAAATCAGTGAAAATGTTACACACAATAAATTTATTATAATGTGTAAACATTATACATATAAGCAGTGATAGCCCAGTGGTTAAGAATTCAATCCCTCATTCAGGGGGTGCCGGGTTCAAATACATGGTGTACACCTCTTTACAAAAAGTGCATTTTTAATTTAAATATCACTTGCTGACGGTGAAGGAAAACATCGTGAGGAAACCTACACATCTTAGAAATTTCAAAAACAAAATTTTAAGGTGTGTGAAGTCTGCCAACCCGCACTTGGGCAGTGTGGCAGACTATGGCCTATGCTCTCTCAATATGAGAGGAGACCCATATTCCTACAGTGGAATTATAATGGGTTGATTATTATTAAACATTATACCAATGTTCATAGTGTAAGGTTTGTAAGCAAAGAGATATTGGGCAAATGGGCGCTCAGGTTGTATTGGGGATCTGCTGTGATAATATAATAATAATAATGTTAAACACTTAAAAACTTAGCTGGAGGTGAATGAAGTAAAATTATATTTATGCTTTAGAAATGGATTTGATGGATACCTGATATCACATTGTAAATAGGTTTTTCTGTTTCAAAAATTCAATACCATACCTCTAATTCATCATCAACACAGGGAGCAAAATCGTGCAACACAACCATTTTAGAATCTGGACTCAATCCATGTTCTTTTTCAATCCCCACTCGGACTAAAGTCTCAATACTTGCTGAACCAGTAATCCTGCCCATGCCGGGACTAAGTCCTGATCCAGGACGTGATAATTCCTTTTCTGAATCACCACTGCTCGCTGTAACATAAATAGCAATATTTAATTCGCAATATTCCTTATCAAGGCCTGGATACAAATGTATGTCAACTTCTGACACAAATAACTAAATGTCAATACTGCTCATGTTTTGAACACGCTTATTTAATTCATGCTGCACACAGTGCTCATAATTGTTAATTAGGCTACCGCTTTTGACCGTCATAAATAAGTTTATTAGAAACATCATATGTGCAATGGCATTGGCAACCATAACAGAAATCATGTCACAAATACCTATATAACTTGTTTGGTTGTAAGATTTAAACATTTTTCTATCCGGGATTTTCCTACAGGCAGAATTAATTGTATATCACCTCAGGTTTTCGTTTAGGTCGAGATGAATTTACTAGTTTTATATAGGTATTTATAATTATATAGAAAGTTTGAGGTCATTGACTCAATAGATTTTCTCAAGAAAGCTTAGTCTTACTTACATTTTTTCTTTTTTCCCCTTCTGATTCGAACAGGACATAAAAATGCCATATTGTTTTATTAAATTTATATCACATTCCTGTTAAAATTTATAAACTCTAAGTTATGTCGTCCTAAACACTTGTTTCACACGGTCTCTTATGTCAAAAGTTCATAGTGGTTCAGGGCTGCCATAACTTGTCTCAGCTACAAGTACACAGCCGTCTAAATATGCATGATCAAACTTTGGCCAGAATCAAGATATTCATTTGCTACAACAATATAACTAAAGATCGTAATTTACGAAAATATTTTGAGTCCGACTATTGACCGTAGTTTCGATTAAGCTAGTGTTATACTAATGCGTTAATTTATTTGAAAAAGTGCACATTTTTATTAACAATTCTCTATAACACTGAAAAAACTAAGAGTTTGGCAGTTAAAGAACATTTTAAATGAAATAAAACAATTATCTAAGAAATCGTTGTCCACTACTAAATAAATACAATCGAATGAAACTGTAGATATTATTATTTTTGTAAGTCAGTGTTAAAAATGAATTGGTAGAGAAAATTAAAAAAACCTTTTTTTCACCTACCTAAGCTGTAGGTACATCTATACTAATAATATAAAGCCGAAGAGTTTGTTTGTTTGATTGTTTGAGTGCGCTAATCTCAGGAAATATTGGTCCGATTTGAAAAATTCTTTCAGTGTTAGATAGCTCATTTATCGAGGAAGGCTATAGGCTAAGGCTGTAACATCACGTTAAGATGAATAGGAGAGGAGCAGCAATAAAAAAAATTGCGACATCGGCAAAATTTAGAGCTTTCCTTGCATGCGCTAAGTAAACGGTGAAAGTTACTCAAAATTCATGTATCACAAAATTGTTCCCCTCTAACAGTTCTAAATAAAAGTCCGCGACAGCATATGTCTAGCTTTTAACGTTAACCCACTATAAGCATTTTTATGGTTAACAAAATAGTTCTTAAATAATACATTATTTGCGAAGGTGAAAATTGCGAAAAATTCCACGCGGACGAAGTCGCGGGCACAGCTAGTCTTATCTAAATTCGTCTAGTCTAGTACCCACGAAATGTGTGTACATTTATTTGGAATCCACAAATCAAAACCGTTATAAAAGGGAGGTGTGAATGGAATTTAGGTATGGAATAGAAATATAAAATGCATGGTGAAACAATTTGTTTTATTGTAGTTATAACTAAGTGTGATTGTAACTGAAACACAGTGTGGAGGTCTCGTGAATTGCCGGCCACGTTAGTGCGCATAGACACTACCACGATCCTAACCTATTCCTGTAATAAAAATATATTGAAGAGATTTTTTTTTTAATATCACAAAGAAATACTAAGTCTTGGTAAACGGGCCATAAACCGCCTTTCTAGCAGATTGTCTTAGAACCTGATGATGGAAGAATACAGCTGGATACAGCTGAATTCTGGAAGCCCAGAACTGTAGTGTCGCTCTGATTAGACGAGGCCTATGTCCAGACTAGATTTCCAAACCTGATGGATGATGAAGTATCAAAAACACATACTCTTCAGTCATCACCCACTCTGGAGACTTCTAACACTATATAATATATGAAAATCTGAAATGAGTTTGTCTATCCGTTAATTTTCTATACTTGGTACAGTGGACACATGTAACAGTAAGTGAATATTTATGCATTTATCATCAGCTTAGCAGATGTTTTATTGAAATGCCACAGAGCCGTCTCAAACGTCTCATGTCTGGTTATGGTTATGTGTTTAATGATCAAAATTTATATACTCAGCTAGTATATAAGGGGTATGTATCAAACGATAAACGTTCCACATTGACTAAATAAATATATACATATATGAACTGTATTACAGAACCATATATGGAATATATTATGGCAATAGGCTCACCGCCTATTCCATGGGACGTAAACGTAACTGGTGAAACGTGGGAGTGTACTGCACTCCTCCGCCTACCTCTTCGGGGATTACAGGCGTGATGTTACGTTTCTTATATATGCATATGAGTAATTAACAACACACTATGACAATGACAATATTATTTAAGTATCTTATGTGACACATGAATTTTAATAGATTAGTTTTAATATTGTATATCTCTAACATAAAAATAAATGAAATTATATTTAAATAGCTCTTAGGGGGGACCGAGGGGCTAACATTTCATAGACTCGAATATATATTTCCATATTTATTTTGGTCTTTGTATCATCAGGATGGCTGTTTGCGGAATAGTTTAAATTTTATGTATGTGTAATATGTTTATACTTGAAGCATGTTATATGTAATCTTATATCGAAAGAAAGTTTTACATTGTTGAATTATTATATAAATTTCATAATTATTAATGTACATTTCAAGTACAATTTTTCAATACATCCAACATCAATCTATAGATTTATGTTTATTTAAGCGATGCAATTAATATTGTTAATAATTAAAATCTCGATAGAAATATGTCTATGGTATAATAATAAATAATAGATTATATTTAAGTTGACACTTGTTAAATGTGTATCGGGGGTGTGTAAGAATAATTTTGTTATACAGAAAAAATATATTCATATAATAATTGTGTTATGGTGACGACGATAGCAGATATTTCAATGTTTCATTCAAATCAGTAGCCTACTCATGCATCTCTATGGCCTTCGGATTCTGCGAGGAGATCTATGTCCGGCAGTTGTACGGTTGAAGGGTTGATGATTTTCACGATGATGTCATTCTAATTAGCATATCCCATTGTTTGTTGTCATAAAAGTGACTTACTGCCAATTTTCATTATTCACATTTCACTATAACTTGCGTTAATTAAAAAATTACTAATGTCTTAATATAAAATCCACACTGTGCCATAGGATTTAAAACCTACATCAAATATCACTTCCCTTTATATATATAAAGTATATTTTCAAAATGTCTTCTAGGTATTATCAAAATGATATGAAAATTGTAAATAACATTATAAATCAGTTATTTTATATATATTTTGAGATTAAATTACTGTCATTTAATTATTGTTTTATTTATGTTAATTAACTTCCAATAATAATATTAAACGATTATATAATAAATAAGTTAATAAGGGGGTGTAAGGGGTTCCAACTAGGTACCATCTCAGGAGCCCAAGCCAACCTCACCTG
>DWDT01004412.1:0-11272 GCA_018245595.1 Microceris scylla | reverse complement strand
AATAGTAAAAGTGAGTCACACTTAATGATACTTAATTATAGAACACAAGAAAAACGTGTCTTCCCCTTATTAGGGTCAATTAGACGTTATAGGGCATATTCTTAGTTATATTCTAATTATTTATTATATTACAAATTAATTTAGATACATGTACAACGTTCTTGAAAAATAAGCATGGA
This sequence comes from Microceris scylla, assembly GCA_018245595.1. Lineage (NCBI taxonomy): Eukaryota > Metazoa > Arthropoda > Insecta > Lepidoptera > Hesperiidae > Microceris > Microceris scylla. The sequence continues at coordinate 11,093 of DWDT01004412.1, read as the reverse complement.
ACTTACCTAATAATTAATTCATTGGTTCCACGAGTATTTGTTGCTTTAAAAGTACACTCTTAAAGTATGTACATATGTACTTTACAAATGTATGTACTTTATTTTATGTGGTAACGTGTTCAGCTATCACTTAGTGAATTAAATTCTCCTGTACAGAACGGTACAGGGTTAACTGCGATATCAACATAAATCAATTTGTAAAGTTACTTGTTCAAATAAATCTTACATAATTTTCCTTTCCCTATAAATTTTCAATCCGTGGTTTGTAAATTACTATACCTCTCAGAGGATAGAAAGTAGCTACTGTTTTCCCGAATTACTTTTCACTTACGTTAATATTATTATAATTATATTCTTACGTCATGTCCTTGTCGGGTTAAGCAGAGAGCACCGATTAGCAAATATCATACATATACAGACGCTGAAGTCTTCATACATATACAGACGCTGGTTTCGACGACTTCTAACTCTCGTGTCAGTCAGTATCTGAAATATTTGTTTAAGATACATGAGCCCTTACATCCCCTGGCATCAACGCCTATCAAACCGAAAGGAGAAAGAATGACAATCAAATATACCTATATTTTTGTACTGTACATTTGGTTTGTTATTCTTTCAACTTTCGATTTGGTAACGTAACATTTGTAAAGATAGATGTCATTTTCTACTAGGAATCTAATAACTACGATCATGTATTATTGTCGTGATAAACAATTATTAATCCTTCTTTATAACAATCAGCTACATAACGTTCTCTTCTTTCTCCATTTTATCATTCAGTGACAATTAATTTGTTCTGTACAATTTATTTTCAAAAATTATTGTCGTTTTCCACTTTTTTCTCTCGCCATTTATTGGCAATCAGTTCGTTTTTATTACAATTTGTCCTTTTATTACATGTTAAGCGTTCAATAAAGGGTTAATAAATAAAATAGATAAAAGTGTCGCCCACTGCGGAGAACGGCGTTGTAAATTCCATATCCGATGGCTTACGGCGCGTCGTGCCACCGCCGCGATGACAAATGCATCGCTGCTGTTGACATCCTCGTGAACAGTTCGAGGGGTGGCTTCGATATTTTTATGTGAGTTTTTACCAATTGGATAACCATCGTTATACCATCACACATTTATTGTTACATTCATTTCAGACAAAATTTTATGACATGTACCTAACGTTAAGAGTTCTTAAATTTCTTTTTGAATTTGGAATTTGGTTTTTTTTATTCGATATTTTGTTATTGTTTACTTCCACATTCCGTGTATCTAGTCATTCTTGATTATCGTTGTATTCTGTAGCGTCAATTAAAATGCAAGCCAGAATTGAAAGTTGAATAAAGATAAAGTAATAAGAACTCGAAATTAAGTTAATCCTATTTACATGATATCGCAACATCCTTACAGAGATCCCGAAACGTTTGTATTCCTGCAACACCCAAACAAGTTGTGTATTCCAGGAATTCTAAATAAAACTCCCATTTTAACGTGTAAATTATTTAACCCCATTAACTCGGCACAACTTCAAACAAAAATCGTCCTAATGAAGTCTGGGCCCTATTTTTTGCGGTGCAAAGATGTGCTTCGCTTTTAAGTCTGTACTTTCTCTGAGACTTTCGAATGACGTGCTAACTCTTATGCAAATGAAACACGGTTGGGTTTTGTTGAGCTGGCTGCATAAGAAAGTTGGCGGTAGTATAAATAATTCATTGGTGCGGGACCGCGCTGGATTAACGTACACCTGTTCATCTTTTAGTTGGTGCTTAGCGCGAGAGCTATTAACATAACTAGTTTTATTACAGCCTGGCGTTCTCCGCTGGCCTCGCTTCGTATTTGTGTTCTTTTCTTTGTGTGATTCTTCAGGATAAAAAAACTTCTACCTTCTTCGTTTTTTTTTAATTTTCATTCGACGTCTACGTTTTATGTATTCAATCTTACTATCTTGACGTTCACCGAAACTAAAATAACATACCTAGTGATATTCTTTGGCGAATTGAAAAAATCACCCACTGTACATAATTATGTTCTTTAATATCTGTTTTTTAAGCATCCATTAACTATAGCAGTATCACCTATGTTCATAAAATAGAGAGACCTATAAAGACGACAAGTATTTTTTTCAAAATTAAAATATAATAAGGTGACATTTTACCGTTTTCACTGCTGGAAAGTAACGTACGCGTATATGTACAAAGATGTATACAAATAATGTTATCTTTGATGTACTATGGTTAGAAGGTAAAAGACACGTAAGATACAAATTTATACAAACACCAAGAAATTGAATAAAAATCCGCAAGTAGTTGGAAGCTGCCGACGCCGAGTGTATTTTCATATTATTATGCTGAGAAAGGAAACACGGGCCGCGCGGCGCTCGGACGGAACGACTCGGCGCACAGAGAACAACGCATATATCGTATAATACAGTGTACAGTTGTTGTAGTATTACGGTGTAGCGTTTCTTGTACGTAAGAAGAAAGGGTGTAAAAATTAAAATGCATTATTTGTTAGTCCACACAATGCTGATCTAAAATCGCCATACAGCACAGCCTACCCAGGCACAGGGTAAATGCCCAAGTCACCAACGGGCCGAAGCGTCAATGATGCAAGATTATGTTCTGTGATTCCCACCGTGATAAAACCAGTCTTGACTTTGCGTATATCGTCACTCCACTTAGCTGGAGGGCGTCCTACACTACGTTTGCCAAGTCGCGATCTCCACTCCAGAACATTTCTGCTCCAGCTGCTGTAGGTGATGCGACAGATGTGACCAACCCATTGCCATTTCAGCTTGCTAATCCTTTGGGCTATGTCTATAACTTTGGTTCTCTGACTCTCTGATAAAGAAAAATCAATAGCATGGTATGACTATATTATCCCCCTTTATTACTTCAGGTTATGTTTTTTTATATAAAATAATAATTTATGTACATGAACCTTAGGTTCAAAGTTCTTATACATAATACTTATTGCAAATATGACTATTTGTTTCAATCACTGAATGAAGTATACAAAATTTTTGATAATCAAAAACAAGAATTCACAATAAAAACATTAGATCGCAAAAATTGATGATATTTACAAACAACTTCAGTATTGATTATTTCATGAAATAAAGATTCATATTTCACGATTGGTCATGACCAATCGTGAAATATGAAGCGCTGAATTTGACTAAAGTTTTATTTGTTTATTTATACGAGTATCATGTTTGACTAAAATATGTATAGTAATACTCGAATATGTGAAGTGAAATATAATGCTTGAATTATACAATGACCGCACATAAAATTATTTATTTTAATATTGGTTGTGTAAGCATCATAATTACGTTCAGAATACTTCGGAGTAGTTAATAAAAACCGCAATTATCTGTTCACAACATTATAAAAATTATACCCATATTTACGAAACAACGCCTCGATGTATGAAATATCAATCCCTTGAGCGCTCTTAATACAATATTTTTTTTTTTATATTATTATATTATCACAATAGACCCCATGAGGGGTATCAAATAATACCGAGTGCCAAATATCTATATCCTTACAGGCCTCATACATCATTAAAATTAAGTTAAAATCAATTAATGTTATAATGATTCTCTTTTACTTTAATAAACATATAAAAAATTTTGAAAATCTGATTAGAGAAAATGTATTGGTTGTTAGCTGAGATCAAAATTTAATATTAATTTACTCAACAAGAAGTTAGAAACGCTTTAGACATCTTTTATAGTCTGGCAAAAAGGAGACGGCGACGCTCCTAGAAAGAAGTACATTATTTACTTTTTGTCCACTTCCACACCGCTGGCTGGCAGACAAAGCCATCAAGCATTTTGTGAGCCCATTACTTTCTTTGCTTCGATTTAAAAGTATATCGTTCCACTTTGGGTAAGTTAAGCATATATTTTTTTCTCGTTACTATTGATTTATGTACCAAATGTCAGAGAATCAGAATTTTACATAATAATTTTTTAGGGGAGGCCTATGGCCAGCAGTGGACATCTAAAGGCTGACAACGACGATGACGTCCTAAGCCTATAACGACGTGTCAAATTAACGATAGGTATTTCCTAAGCTACGACTAAGCTCTCAAACTACATCTATATGTTGCGATCTATTCCTGGTCAGGCGGATAAGGTCCAAACAAAATGTAGTAAATGAAGACTATGAAAGTTTACCAAGATGTATTCAAATCGGCCGTTATTTAAAAAATAATATAACAGATAATTATTTATACCAACCTGATTTAGTAACAAAAATTCCTCTTTGAAATTTGCAAACGTATTAACTGACCGTTGTTTAATATATAAACATAGTAGAGAGATAACAATTAATACAAATCGATCATTTACAAATGGTCCGCTTCGTTTGAACACAAGATGCGGTTGCAGATTTGGTTGACAGCTGAATATTTACAAGCGCGGCCAACTCAGCCGAGCGCGATGTCCTTGTCGTCCTGAATAATGCATTGCGTCAGAAAGAATCAACTGTGAATCTCTGATCTTTACAGCGTCGCTGTCCGCCGACATCGAACATTTAGAACAGTCAATTGACGGTTAACAAATGTTTTAACAGGTTTTTCCATTTAATAATTGCCTTAATACAATTGACTTGCGAGTCATATTATAGTTACAGATGTTTAATCTTTCGTATATCTTAGCACAATAACTCTACAATACTGCTAATTTATAATTATTAATATCATCACCAGCTCGCAAGGTCTTGTCCTGATCATGTCACTGCCCAAATGAGCGTTTTCTATATCTTCCTCGTGTTCCATAGGATCCAGTGATGAATTTCCAGCTACTGGATATTCAAAATTATAGCCTTTACGTAAATCTCTTGTTTCACATTACTTAAATATTAAATTCGCCGTAAGTGGCCCCTACCATATCTACATAATGGATTCCTAGTAATCTTTTATTCTGCCAATCAAAACAATAAGACACTGCTATTACCTAACTACATAGTATAAAAACACGCAGTCCGTATCGAAAAAGTCCAAGCTGAATTCAATAAACAGATCCCGTTTCAACAAATTGTTTTTTTAATACAAAGGCCATAAAACGGCGTGTTTATTAGCTTCCAAATTCGGGGAACGTAATCGGCCGCGCCTAGTTACGAGTGTGGCGCGCGGCGTGTCCCTATTCGATTGAGATGCGAGAGCCGTGTGACTGTTGTCGAACGATCGTAACGCGTCGGTTTATGTGTTGGGATTATGGATAATAACGTAACGTGTTCCGTACATACATCCAAGACAATTGTACGTTTGTTCGAGACGTGCTCGTGTATAACGATCGGCGTTTGTTGTTTGCGCCGACTTGCGATTTTCTGTTACGATTTTACGGATTTTCAATCTTTGAAAGTTTTGCTCCGCAAAATTGTTTTTCAACACGCTGTAGTTTTGGAGTGATTGATGAGTATGTACGCACTTGATATCAATATAAATCAGTCTTTGCTAATATCACGAATAATCGATAAAAATAATTAAATCATTTTTCTGTACTGTCACTTCCCCTGTACTGACTTATTAATAGCAGGTCACAATATCCAAGAATTCATAGAAAAATATAAATTTTGTAAAATATGTAGAACATTGATTCATACTAGAGCAAAGTACAAGAACACGAAAAACAAATGACATAATAGAGAAATATTGAGAAAGGAAGAGAGAACAAACTAGACGCAAGCCCTTAATCGTGTTGGTTAAATACAAATAGGAGTTAGTCTACGGAACCTGTATCTCGACTGGATCTTACTGAATTACTGAACGACTTACACTTGAATAATTAATGAGCTTCAATAAGACACGTGTAAGTGAATGTTTTGGGAAAATTATATTAGTCATGTATTTACATATATGTATATCCCAATTGTGGAAAGACTTTGTATTAGAACACAAATTGTGTCATTCCAATTTCCAATCACTCCGTAATCAAATAAATACTCGTATGTATGTAGTGAAAACTACAATGTGCCTATATAGGTAAATTAACATTATCATCGTGAACAGCGACAGTTTTTCAACATCTGTGTTTAACAAAAATTTTTGGCGTTAAGTTTTCTTATTGTATTCCTTCATCGTTCTAACACGCGACATTATATGTTAGAAACGCAAAAAAATGTTTAAAAAAATATGACGGTTGGTTATGCTAGGATTCGAACTCCACGTTTCCAAATTAAAAGACTAAAATGTCATCTAAGTTACATAGTATTGGTCTACTTCGGCATCTGCAACCATTAATATTCGCATTATATATACAAATAATCATGCTTAATAAAATAATCGGTTGTACGAAACTGAACACGCACAGAACGAACAGGCAAGTACAAATTCGTCGTGTATAAATTATGAAGTGATCTGTCAGGCCCGATCAAAGATACGTCCAGCGGCGCATCTAAAGCAAGTTATTTGCGAGTAAACGGCGTCGATACCGACGAACAATACAATCGACGGTCCCTTTCGCTACCCTTGAATATTTCACAGTTTACGGATAACTGAAGCAGATATCGCGCCTTCAACCCTTTAACAATGCATGCTTTAATCTTCCACAGTAAATTTTACAGGCGCCTCCTTCCAGCTCGGCGTGCAGTGTTACGACAGCGTGCTCACGTTAAGTTTTTCCGAAACGTATCCTCACTTTGCTATTCATACGAGGTTGTGATGTTTTAGCTGATAGCTGATATAAAGTTTTTGACTGTATATAAATTGTCATACCTATTTCTCATAAGAGTAGCTCGCGTCCACCAAGATATCCACCTGCTACGGTCCTGACAAATATATTTTGCCTAATCTAGAATAATTTAAGTCGTCATACATTTTCGAATGCTGAGTTAACGTTTGATCCAGTCTTATTTCAAGATATCTCCGATTTGATCAAAGCTATATAAGAAGATTAGTTTTTTTATATTGAGTCTAGCAAACAGGCAGATGGGCAACGTGATGATAAGTGATCACCGTCGCCTATGGACATTTGCACCACACGGAGAATGGCCAATACTTTGCCGGCTTTAAAGGAGAACTCTTTCTAGCGCTTTTCCATATCATACTGGAAGTAAAAGAACCCCATACGTAGTGTCGTATCGTCGTACGATTTTGGGTTCTAACAGTAAGTAGATGTAGCTCCAGCCCTGCAGGTGTAAGTCTTTCGTAACATGTTCCAAATAATAATAATAACATGGTATTCCAATTACAAGAAAACCAATTCCTAACATTAGATACTATTATATGAATCTGATTAAACATTTTCAAAGTACAGTAAACGAGCTACTTTTCGTGGCAAAAACGCACGACTTATCATTTGTATGAGCTATTCTCCGCTATAAGACAGTGACTTGTACATAAATGGGATACCTCCTAAAAGCCGGATAATGATACTCGTAAATTACATAAACGAAAGTAGCCAAAGCTGGTTGATATTACATTTTAATTGATGTAGGTAGATTGATCGTACTACTTACCATACAGCCGTCTTAAATTAGTCAAATAAAAACGCCCTACGTCTACGGTGATTTGAGTCAGTTTGTATTCGAGAGTCGACGCAGTAGCACGTGTGTCGGTACATTAATTAGTCTTCCTAATAGTGTTATTAGGGAACGTCAATTGCAGACACAATACCTACAATAAAACAAGGCTAATTACGATGGATGTGTAGAAGAAATATTTTCCAACAAACAAAACAATACCTCCTCGTGGAACTCCCTCTCACTGCTTTAGGGAGTAACTATTAGCCAACTTGATATTTATCTCGCGTCCGCCGCCGATATTCGATTTGTACAACTTATTAAGAGTTCGCAAGACAATCGCCGAGCGGAGCGGGTAATGCCAAACTAAATAATATGATATTGAAGTGCTCGCTAAGGGAGAAAGTTCATGGCACCGAGTTTTGTCAATGATATTAAATGGCTAAGGGACCCCGGATAGTAGTGACAGGTAAACGCCAATTCTATCCGTATTGCATGGCAGGTAAAGGTGAAAATGTCATGCGTGCGCTGCAGGCGATTGATTTCCAGCCGGGTTTTCTAATAAAATTGTTAAATTGTTATTGTTTTTGTTCAAGAGGCTCTTCCCATATGTGTGGTTAGACAATTGGGGTCGTATTTTTTTTCAAATCCTCTGATATTTTACTGTTGTTAACTATATTTTATTTAGGAACACCTCTATATTTTATACTATAACAGCGGCCCTTACACTGTGAAAGTTTTCGTCTTCTTAAATTTAAATCATGGTCTCCGACTATAACATTATGTTATATTCCATACACTGAAGCAACTGAACAATAAGCGCGTTATTATAGTAATATTACCGCAAGCAAAATGTCTGAACTGAACGAACTAAGTTTAAGGACACAGATGAATTCTAATGCTCACTGCCTTGGGTCAGTCCGAGCGGTCCCGGGGCGCAGGCAGCCCCGCTCGGTACATGCAGTAGCGTTGTGAAGCAACTTATCGTTACGGAATGTAAAAGTTTTTAATTTGATTGCTTCGACTTAAACTTCTCTGGACATGTCGCGCTAATGTCTCTTCCGAGACAATGTGGGTCCTGCATTATTTAGATATTACAACACAAAATGAACTGAAGGGCCTTCTCGTGACGATATAATGATGATAAAATAATAATAATGTCGCCAACGTAAGAATTATTAATAATCGTTTGACTCTAAGAAAATCATAAACCCACACAATTGGGTTATAATGATCGTATAAATATACATATCCCTTACAGCTTTGGTAATACGTTGTTGTAAAGCATTCAATGAAAATTTCTATGTCGTGTATAAATAAAACGGCTATCTGCGACAGACGATCTGTTCTCAAAATCGCTGCGAGTATTCAAAACGAATTTGTTTCCCGGTGTTCTCATTAAGGTTTCTCTTGAACACGAACCGTATTATTAAAATTTGTAGAAGCGGGCATTGAGCTTGGGTTCCGTTCAAATAACAATACAAAAATGATGTATATATCGGGAACGTTCATTAGTACGGATGTTGTTGATACGTATGATGCTGGAGATGGCAGCACCGTTGCGGTGACGTAGCGCTTAGTCATTAGTATGGTCATTATGCGTATCGAAGATAGTCAATAGTACGGATGGTCAACGAAGCAAAACGATAGATAGCAGCACTATCGCAATGTCGATATAAGCCTTGGAGACGTTGGATGAAGGGGACTTTCTATCCTGCCTTCGAAGAGAACGGATCCTCCACTTTAGGAATTGTTACTCGGCTCGTTCGCCCAGTGTATTAGTGTTTCTAGGCAGCCTCATTTGGAAAACGTTAATATAATGTGATCAAAGTATGTTCGCTGTTTCTCTTGTTCGATTACCCACATACTCGCCCACATTGTGTCGATGATGGTGGTAATAATGCCACCGACCCGACACGCATATAGCCTACATATATATATATATTTATATATAGATTAATTGAGGAATGAAAAGTTTGGTAAAAGTAGAAGTATTAAAAAAACATAATATAAAACAATAGATTATTAGTATAAAATAAAATAATGATAAGTTAATTTGTAATGCAATAATTCCAAGAGTATTTTACATTTTCCTCATTAAATAAATGAAGAACAATCAACAATCTAGTAATGATCCACCGGAAAAAATGTTTAAAAGTTTTTGTTCAATTTATTTGTAACATTTATCGATTCCTTGCTAGTAATTAGAACAAATATAAATATAGCAGATAAAAATGTGTTAAAAATGCCCTAGCAGTTTTACTACAATCTCGCCTAAAGGTTACACGCACTCATTTTTATTAATGAAATATTTGTCTACTAATAAATACCCTTAAAAATGAACTTCTCACTCCGAGATTTCTAATTTTAAATCGTGGCGTGCACCTCTTTATAAGAAAATGAATTTTGAAGATAAAAAATATTACTTGCTATAATGGTGAGAAACAGATTTTGAGGAACCTATAAACCCTAAGGTTTATAGGTTCCTCAAAATCCTATGTTCCTATAACAGGTAAGAAGCTTTTACTGTACTCAGTATAGGAAAAGCTTCTTATTCGCAGTTTCCTTATTAGCGTTTTCAATATTCGCGGGAGAAAAAGTGCAACCCAGTTCCTGTATTCGTGGCTAAAAATCTCTTATTCGTGGATGCAATCGGTAAACACAAAAATACATAATTTGGTTTCTTTTATTAACACGTCGGCATCCTTTGAGTACCTACTGCGGGCACGTACCTACCTAAGTGGTTTTTATAAGGGATGTAAACGAATGGACTAATGGCAAACTAAAACGTAAAAGAATCGTTGGAAGAACTGAAGCCATTGAACATTGAAATAATGTTGAAAAAAACTGTGGCTGGTACTGACAGTTGGAAGTGATGAAGAATCCATGCAAATTCAAAATTTAACTGCAGATGTTGTTGAAGTTGCAAACAAAGTAGCAAAGAGCGAGATGGCTTCGAGCAGATACAATTAACTGGCATTCAGGAGTTGCTTGATTTGCAAGATGACTTAACCGAAACGTCTGAATATCAAACACAATTGAAATATCTTTTAAAAGTGGCGAAGCAAAAAAAAAAATACTAAACTCTTTAAACCTTTGCATTAAGTTGACAATAAAGATTGATTTTATTTGCTAATTTATTAATAATTTCACTTTATTTTCACATTCACATGCCTTTTTTTGGCACCTTGGATCGTATCCCCTATTACTTACATGACTGAATGTCCTATGACCTCAAGATGGGGCAGAGGGCGTCCACTATAGTCCTCCATTGCGAACGGTCATGAGCTTCCCGCTTCACATTAGTCCACGCCAACCCGATACTCACCACCTCCGCCAACACGGTGCGACGCCAAGTCTGTCTTGAATAGCCACGTTTCTTTTCCCTTGAGAATCCTAATCAAACGTATCCCCTGTGATTCTATACTAATTAACATTCCATATTCACGATTTCTCTATAAGCGGTACATTTATGCAACGTATCCCCCGCGAATAAGGAGCTTTTACTGTATTTCAAATAAAATGTTGCCTCGCAGACTACAGTCTCACTCTTTTCAATCTGAAAGGGAGTGCGGAGAACAGTCTTCAATAGTGGAACGAAGAAAGGGGTGATGATTATGACATTTAAGT